>KZ678438.1:0-152051 GCA_003019895.1 Coniella lustricola
AGCACAGTGACAGTTTGCATAGGAGCGCCGGCGCCGGCGCCATTGCCATTCGATCCCGCACCGCCGAGCCCGCTGCCGTTGGGTCCAGAGCCGCCGAGGCCGTCGCTGGAACCATAGGCGCCTTCACTAGAGCCACCTGAGCCAGAGCCTGATCCTGAAGCGAGCACAGTGACAGTTTGCATAGGAGCGCCGGCGCCGGCGCCATTGCCATTCGATCCAGAGCCGCCGAGACCGTTGCTAGAACCATAGGCGCCTTTACTCGATTCAGACCCGGAACCGGAACCCAACCCGGATCCAGAACCAGAGCCCGACCCAGAACCCGACCCCAAGCCACCAGCGGGAATTGCAAGAACTGTGACTACCGCGGCGGCGCCGCCGTTACTGCCAGCACCATTGCCGCCAAGACCATTGTCGGAACCATAAGCCCCGTTACCAGAGCCCGAACCTGACCCAGAAGAGCCTGACCCCGAGCCCAACCCAGAATCAGAACCTGATCCTGAACTACCAGTAGGAACAGAAAAAAGGGTGACTGTCTCAGCGGCGGCGCTGTTGCTGCCTGCGCCGTTGCTACCTGTTCCATCATCTCCAAGGCCGTTGGAATCACAGTCTTCGACAAGAGAGACGTCGTCAAGGTCACCTCTGGGGACGACATGATGGGCCATGTTCAAGGCCGATATGGTGGGAACAACTGGAAAGACACCAAAGGGAGGGGTGGCCAGAGACATGGCGGAGGTCATAATCATGGAGGACGAGGCAAGAGCGTCGCTTTCAAAGAAAGAGATTTGGGACAGGACAGAGGGGATGACAGTAGGCTGCACAGAGGTCAAGGCAGCCGTACCCTGGCCAGAGGAGACATCGGCCATGTGGATGTCAATGTTGAGGTGAACATCAGGGCTGGACGAGTCAAGATTGATTGTCTGAGGAAGGTCAAGACCGACGGAAGCCCGCTGGCTAAGGGACCCGCCACCATGATGCAAGCCCATGCTTTGAGGATCTGGAAATAAAGTAAGATCAGTACCTGAGTTGAGCCAACAAGAGAAAAACAAACTGAAGAGACAACGTCATACTTTTGCGATGAAGCTCTGCAAATGCGGCTTCAGAGCACGCGAGGCCGTCGAGGAGAGAGAAAAAGGTGCTGGCCCTCATGTTTGAATGTCTCCGGAACTGAGTAGGTAAGGAGTGTTTGGCCGGAATGGCTCGCGTCACAAGGAGTATGTTGAATGATAGAGACGGTCGCCCACAGGAATTGATGCGTGGGAAGCCGGAGCACGTTGTAAGACGAACGAGCAAAGTCGAGACGGGGGTGTTGAGACACGAATGTCTGAAGGCGAATTGGAGGGGGAAAAAGGAACAGAAAAAAAGTCAAAGGCTGAAGAGCACGGTCCAAAAAAAAAGCCAAATGAGTGACGTTTGCTAAACGTATTATAGGCTGGTGATGGTGATGCGTTGAGGTCGAGCAAAGAAAGATGGATGAAAGAGAAGAGGAGGAAGAGAACAGTCGCGTGCAGATAGAGGAGCGAGACAACATATATTGACCTCGAGCAGAACTCTCTGTTGTGAGTGCCTTCCTGTGGTTTCTGCTGCAGAAACATGAGGCAACGGGAAGGCTCGCTGCTGCGAACACAAGTGAAATAACTCAGCTGTCAGTGTTGCCTGGATACATCCCAAGTGGGCAAGCACAAGATGTCCAATGGCATGAAGGCCTAGGAAGGCGTGGTCGCTGCTCGAATTTCTATCACCACATATTGGTCTCATTCAGCAAAAGCTTCGTTCAGATTAACAGCCTACCGAACTACATATCCGCCCGGTTGCACATACTTGAAGAAGACAACTTTGATCAAGGAAATGTCGATTCAACGGTTTATTTGAGAGACGCTTCCTTTAAGGGTCAAGTCTCTTCTCGCTTGAGGCTCGTTATTAAAATGGTCAGAACTCACCTAGAATATTGATGCGTCTGCGAGAGGAGACTTTTCATGAATGTCAATTGAGTCCATTATCCAAGTATTCCAAATTGCCAATATCAGCCGTGTTCAATAACATCTTTCGCGATGCTTCAGCTGGACATTCACAGTCGTCTCAAGCTCGCTTCTCAAAGACGACGGCACAAAGTATCACTGAGAACGTAAAGGCGTGGAAGCAGCCAGCCACCGCCGACGCGATATGTTCGTGGCTCCTCCTCATTGACCAAAACCTCCACATACTGCCAAAGAAAGTATCGGCTATGAGAATTTAGGCAGGCGCTTCTTGCTTGCCTTGCGTAAGACATTGAAACTACATGCAGCAGAACTTGGCTACCAGGCTATGTTTCACTTTGGCTACCTGGCTTTCGCCAAACACAGAAAGACCATAGAAGGAGATGCCACCTGCTGCTTGAAGTCGTACACATTGAATTATCAAACATCATCTCGATATGTTCGACCTCGTGCAGATACGTTACGTCGCGACTGAGCCCTATCTGTGCCATTCTGCCCTGAGCAACAGAAAAGAGAAGAGCCGGTCTGGAAGATGGAAAATTGAAAGAAAGGCTTGCTTAGGTACCAAATAAAAGAGGTAAAGCAGCGAAAATCGAATGATAGAGCTAATATTGGCGAAGTTTACACGCGAACTTGCGCGCTCGCCGGTTCCTTCCAGACGAGAATAAACAAAGAAGATACACAAGTAGCGATAGTTTTCAAGGCCTTCACCAGAATCACTCGCTCACATTCGAATGTCTACCCTCTGAAGAACGATCCAGTGGAAATAGTGCCCTCACCACCAGACGTCGAAAAGTCGAGTCGCAGAAGAACAGAACGGTGCGACAAGAACGCCAGAGAATGCTATCGTCAGATTGGAGAATAACCCAAAAATGTTGGCAGATTATACACCTCGCGTATAGCTTTACAACAAGCCGCGTTGGTTGGAAAACAAGTCATGACTAGACCATCAACCAGCGGCGTTGAAGCGGCGTTGAACGAAAAAAATAAAAATAAAGAAACACATGAAGATAATTGGTCAAGGCATCCTAACAGGTTTGGTATATGCCAATAAACTGGCTGGTTGTACGCCTGGCCTGACGAGGGCGAGACTGTCGTGGGACATCTGCGTCTTTGCAAAACAAAATCTGCGCTTGAAATACAAAAGAAAAACCACCCAAGATGACGCCAGCCAACGATATGGAGCATACAAATACAGCATGGATTGCAGTGCACCAATGCCGACACATAGTCCCATGCAGGTCGCGCTCCTCGACAGCTGCCAACATATCTAAGATCAAGCCACCATTATGTGCTGATCGTATATTTGGGAGCAGTGAAGTAAATGCTGTTCCATGAAAGCCAAAAGCTTTAGTCGCGTGGTACGACGATTGAAAGAGGTGTTCGGTGTTGAGCAGTGTACAGAACATGTGATGACGCGCAAGTTTGCTCTCACAGTATCACACAATGAGGGTGGTCCTTGCGTCTTCTTCTGCGTCGTCTTCGGTTCCTGTCATCTGTTCTGTAGCGATTGTCGTCCATGTCGTCTGCTGCATCCATGACGTCGTCGGCCCTCAGCATTTGTCGACAAATATCGATAAAGACTTCGTCAACGTTTGCTATGGATCATCCAAGTCAGTGACATGGTGGCACGGTTCCTATCTCCCGCCGATGAACTTACTTCTTGTCCTGGCGCTTGCCTCATAATATGGCGCGCCCCATTGTTGTGAGATACCGAAGGCCTTTGATCGTGGGACTTGTCGTTGATCCTCTAAATCGGCCTTATTGCCAACAATGACGAGTGGCACATCTTCCCTATCCTTGATCCGTAGGATTTCTTCTCGCAGCCCGTGTAATTCAGAAAGTGATGAGGGAGATGTAATGCTGAAGACAAGAAGAAAACCCTGTCCATTCTTCATGTACACATCGCGCATAGACGCTGTCCAACTATTAGCTGAAAGCTCGAGTCAAGTCCCGAGAGGCAGGACATATATCTTACTAAATTGTTCAGTTCCTGCAGTATCAAGGCTGCACAAAACAAGAAATAAGGTGTCAGTCGGTTTTGGCTCCTGCAAGGCGAAGACGACGACGTCAACACTACCTACATTTCCAACACCACTTGCCGACCCTATTGTGCTTTATGTCAGTATAAGACAAAATGACAAGACAGAGTCACAGTTGGAGGGCCCTCACATCAATGGTCATATGTTTTTGGTATGAGTCCTCAATGGTTGGGTCATAGCTCTCGATCCACTCTTTGTGTACGAATTGTGCTGTTGAATGCCGACCGATCAGCCTTAGCGTTCACATGATCATCCTTCACATTCGTTTGACAGGCTGCTAGACAGGGGCCTTGAATATGCCCATGTCAACAAAGAAGGGTGCCAATGGGGATCCACATACCGGTTAAACAACTCTTCCCCACGCCACCTAATAGCAAAGAAAAAAGGGGGCTGTCAGTCGAGTTCGCACCGAACGGCACAGCCGCAGAACAGATTGCGGCCAGGGGACTTGATGGCGGTAAGGATGACGATGACGATGATGATCATGGTGTTGGGTTAGTGGTGTCTTACCTGCTCCCAGGACGACTACCTGAAACTCGCGACTACGAAAAAGGCGCACGTCGGTTAGCGCACCATTCAACACCTCATCCAAGTACCCAGATGTGAAAGAACAGAAAACGAAGAAACAGAACTGCTAGGCTGGTAACTCACAATGCTTGATATCTTGACGGCATGGTTTCAACCCGGAGCGTAACTGCATCTAAGTTGATATTCAAGGTCGTATAGACCAGAAATGGGCCACTGTCGGCGGAATACAGACACCAAACCCCCCAGAAATGGTAGTGTACAAGGTGAAAAGGAGGACAACACGAAGCTGAGTGGGAAATAATAGCACAGCGAGGGGCGTTTCGTCTTCTAGTAGGCTAGCAAAGCAAGCGATGCTCTTGTGCGTCTGATCGAAAACTACGACCAATATCGCCGTCCGTCCAGTTCAGCCCAACGTGCGGGTGAGTCGCCGGGGGTGGGCAAGTGCAACGTTCCGGACCGTACAGCTTTCGGCATGCAGTAGGGTCTCGGTAGCGGAGAGCGCTCCAGCAGCAAGGATCCCCAGAGGGGAAAAGAATGAAAGACGACGTCAAAATTCAGTCAATGGCTTCTCAAGCAAAGCAGTAGAAGCCGACGAGTCCACGACTTTGAGGCAAAGCACCCCGATGTGTCGCAGGCGCGTAGATCCTTGCGGAATGGATTTTTTTGGGGGCTGGAAGCGGGGACTGCAGAATGGGTTGACACGGAGAGAAGGTAGGCGTGTATGCCGTGTGTAGAGGGCCGGTATCTCGGTAAAGCAGGGTCGTCGTGGTGGTGCGGGAGGGTTATGTTGCTGCTTGCTGCTTGCTTGCTTGTTTCTACCTGCTTTGGGCGCTCTCTGCTTTGGTTTGCTTGCTGGCGACGGAGATTTGGGAAGCAAGGCTTTAAGTGCGCCAGTGCAGGAGCGCTGGTTGGCTGGTTGGCTGGTCAAGCTCCTGCGACGAAGGAATTTTGCGAGCGCGCCAACCCCGAATGGTGCGCCAACGGCTGCCAGTCCTGGCCAAGAGATAGATGCTTTTTGGAGGGGGGGGGGGTTGCCGAGCCCGATGGACGAAGAAGAAGGCGGCGATTGGTGGGGGGACGGCGACTGCTGCGCGACGATGGCCGCAGAGGATGCGATGTAATATCAAGCTGGGGCCAAGTCCGAGGACGGGAGTCGAACGGGAACAAGCAGACTGTTCAGCAGCAGCGCGGGGCAGCTCGGAGCTCAGCGCAGATCGCGACTGTGATTGTGCTTGTGTTGCGAATGGCGTGCAAAGACTAGGGGGAAAAAGAAGAAGAAAAAAATGAGCAGACAGGATCAGGATGCTGCGAGTCTTGTTGGTGCAAAAGATGTCGAGTGAGTCGCGCCGTCGCCCTACTAGTCATGTACGTAGCCTCGAGGCTGGTCGGTCGCGTTTTGGCGGCCCAGGGATCAAGTGTGCAAAGCTCAGGAGCCCCTTGTCGGCCGTGGACCAGGAAATGATGCTGGGGCTGCGCTACTATGTACAGTAAGTAGGAGGCTGCGGATAGATGCACGGCAAGTCGAGTGAGAAAGACAGCGACAGCGACAGCGACAGCAATAGCAATAACGGAAGCCCACGCAAGTCGCCAAGCGGCCAAGAATCTTTCTTTTGGTCTGGTCGTACGAGCGTGATTGTGCGCGCGGTGGAGAAGCAGCGGGTGATGAAGTTGATCGTTGAGTCGTTGGGAAAAGAAAGCAGCTTGGGCTCGGCTTAGCAAATTGTTGGCGCCAGCTTCAAACTGGTGGCGCACAGGGCCCGCGACAGGTGACAGCGCTGGCAGCAAAAGCAACGGTGCTTACAGACGGAATTTGGCGTTTGGTGTCTGGCGTCTGGCAATAGCAATAGCAACGGCGACAATAACAACAACGACAGCAACAGGAATCGTGATAGTCCCAAGTGTGAAAGGCAGGTCTGGACCATTTCAGATGCAGATGTAGAATGCAGATGCCAGGCCCTGGGAGCTCGGATGATCAATAGGTAAGTACTGTAAGCAGCAAGTACCTATGTACCTGCCAGCCACTATCCAGTCGATAGTAGACACCATAGTACCCGTGGACCCGCGGGACCTTGCTCGGTAGCTACCAGCGCCTTATGTAATCATGGCAGAGAGCCCAGCGGGCTACATAGCTTGCCCAGGTGGGCAGTCGTCACTTCCAACTTGAACTTTACTAGGCACCAGGTAGGGCCTCACAAACAGCAAGTGGCAGATACTTCCTAGCTTAGCTAAACTGCCATCGCACAGGGCGCTTCGCTCTTTTCAGATTGATGAAGCAGGGCAAAGGAGAACTGCTCTGGTAATTGAACACCTTGTTCTGTGGTGGGGTCAGGGTTATTGGACATGTTGGCCTAGCGACCTTGACGTTGACATTGACGTCGACGGACCAAGCAAGTACTGTACCAGGTACGGAGTACCCCGTTACATATCCATGGATTCGTGAGAAATAACAAGAATATCAGTTGACACATGGGGAATTCTCCGAGGCGAGAAACCTTGCGGTCTGCGTCTCCATGGTAGCATCTCGCAGTCTCTGCATCGATATTGGATTGAACGGGCGGTGGTGAAATTGCTGGAGATTCCTTTGAGGTTCACCTCGTCATTGATCATTGCATGCGCTGTCTGGCAATGCTCGGTCAGGCGCTGTGTGCTGCTTTTCGTTCTGCCAAACGCCTGTTTTGCTCTCTTGTCTTGTCTTGTCGTGTCCTGTTCCTCCCTTGAGAAGAAGTGGTTGCAGTGCTGCAGGGTGTTTTAAACCGATCGCATTTAGCGACCAAAAGTGAGCCAACTTGTCAAAGTAGAGCAGTTCATTCTGGTCTCACTCACTTTCCCGAGACGCTACTGCACCAGGGCCCGGAAGGTGCGGGCGCTTCAGGGCCCACTGTGGGTGCAGAAATGGCCAGGGCATCTGAATCTCAGGGCGCACCTCATGTACCCAAGTGGGCTAGAGCCACGCCCTGCTGGGGCCCTTCAGTAGCAGCAACGGGCCCCTGGACCAACCACAGCGGGCCCAGCACACCAACCCCAGCGAGTCAGCTGCAGGCCACCCGCCTTCCTGTATTCCCCGGAGGAGCCCCTGTAAACAGAGGCGGGTCTGCCCGCATCCAGAGTAATAAAACGGCCATCAAAGCTCACGCGCAAACACACAAGACAAGAACTCAGCAAAATTCAATAAAAAAGTGGAAAGCAAAGCAACGACATGGAACACCAAAAAACGTACCGGATAGAAGCGAAGCAGCCAGCAGCAACAAGCCGAGCCAACACATCGTCAAGGTGAGTAGGAAACAGACCATCGCTACTGCAATCGATTGATGGATAAATGGATCAGCACAGTGCAAAATTCTTCGCCCATCGCGCTCCTCGCCTCGAGTCACCGACACACTGAACCGACACACCCACCCGCGCACACACACACACACACACACACACACACCCGCGTCTACAGAAGAAAAGACCCCACTACTCCACCGAGGAACCCTGTCGCCATGCAGTCCTCAACTCCACTCTACCAGAGCTCACTGCTCCTCCTGCAAGCTGGAGCTGCTTTGGGAAGTGCCGTCCTTCCAGGAGGTCCGCTGCGCTTTCTGTGTGGCTACCATGCCGGTGGGAGCAAGCCTGGCTTCCAGGGAGACGCCGCGCCATTCCGTCATTCAAGCACTTTCAGTGCTGCTCTCGCTCTCTGGGCGAGACCACGAGTAACAAAGCAGATCGTCGAGATGAGGCTCCTTCTGTCAGATTAGGACCCCTGGTGTCAGTCAGCCACAGATACAAATCACACGTCCAGCGCCGGGCCATAGTAGGTAAACTATCGTTGCTTCGATGGTACTGCACTCTAGGTGCGTATTATTGCTCAGCAGATGGTGGGTTTCAATCACTCCTCTATAAGCCATGTCGCCGTACAGTGTGCTGCTTGATCGCAGGGTCCTGCGTCCACCACGACGCCGCTCTCGTTGCCAAAAGCTGCTTGTCTTGCGAGCTGCAGTCTGACAAACACCTGGACAAGGCGTCACTCGGCGCTGGTCCACTATAACGCTGATACCCAACCTCGCAGATCGCAAGCACCTTACCGTCCGATGTCCTGAGGAAACGCACAATGCCGAATGACAACGGCCCTTGCCTCTTGGCCGGTGGACGACTTCAAAGCGTTACGCAAGTCCACTTGACGGCCGAATTGAAAAGACCAACGCCCGTGTCACGCCGTGGAACTCTTGGTCGGTCCGAGTTGGCATTGGCACTGCAGCTGATCGAGCAGTCCACGTTGTTGAGAAGAACGAAATATGCGACTCAATTACGTCTCCTCTGTTAGCTTTGATACAAACAAAATTGATCTACTCGCTCACTCGGGAGTACTTTCACCATCAGTCACAATTCTCCTACTGCTTGAGCAAGACTGGTAGGTGTTTGGTCTGATGTACTCCGTATGGCAGCTCTGAATCGGTCACTGTTCATCGGCGCTGCCAAGTGTTTTGCTTGGAGCAAGGAGCAACCCTGTTGATAAATCGTGCTGGCTGAAATCGTTTGTGCTAGCGATTCCTGAGGATCTGAATCAATTCGTTATTCGTGGACAGTACAGCCCAGCGATCTGGAGTGTCCACTCAGCACAAGATTCAGCAGGCACACAGGGAGGCCCATCAACACCTCAAGGCTTGCCTTAAACCTGAAAAGAGGCAAAACGCCATTTTGAATCTGGTCCAAACTATGACATTTGGTTCAGCTGGCCAAATCTACGTCTTTGAGTCTATCTGTCGGCACTATTCCTCGATTACACTAGAAGAAACGGCATGTTCGATCGCAAAGCTTATTACAACTCCCAGGACGCACTCTTAACTTTGTTTCATATTGAAGCAGTCAGTCATCTACACCTCTACTTGTCATGCCAAGCATTTTTGGATAAACGCTTTTGCAGTGGTTTTTTTTTTAAAAAAAAAAAAAGTTACAGCGGTCTTGATGTCTTCAAATACTACAATCAGCAAGCTCAATGAGGCACTTGCACGCGAACCTGTCGGGGGAGAAACAGCAGCACAGGCACAGGCACAGTTTCAGAATGCGCGATGGCTGAACAAATAAGGGCCGACCTCGAGAGTCCCTCCGATCGTACTGTATAAAGACGTCGACAGAGCACCGACAACCATCAAAGAGACGCTAGAGCCAGTAGGCCCGAACCGGAACCTGTAGGGCAGGTCTTCCGGAATTCCATTTTGACTCCAGTAGCCCTTTTGCACGCACATTGGATGGCCGTGGCCCTTGAGCGAGCAAGCAGCATCTGCAACGACAGCGGGCCTTGGGCCCCTTTTTGACTTGCTATGCCTCATCCACAACTGCCCCTTTCGAGGGTACGTCACCTACCTGCTGATTAAGTCCCTGCTGTTGAAATTTATTCTCCCTTGCTCAGAGAGTGCGCTTCTCTTCTCCGCCTTTGTGCGGGAAGAAGGGGCCGCTGGGCGGTGACGAGGAAGATTTACTGGCACTATGTGTATTTATGTACGGAGTACACACAATCCCAACGGGCGTTGTGTAGCTGCATTAGCTTCCTTCGCTACTACTTATGCAGGGCAATCGGTAAGTAGCCCCCATTTGTAGCTCTGGAGGAGCCGAAGCATTAAGACACATCTGTACTTTTATTGTTCCTAGGCATGTCACAAGTCTGATTCGTCTGGTCTGCTTGTGTGTGTGTGTGTGTGTGTGTGTGTGTTGCAGGACAGAGTGCAGCAAACCATTTATCTTCAACAGAAGTCCTCCGTCCGTTGTTCTTGTTCCTGCTCTGCTCGTGCACACATCTATCTATTTACTCACCTCTCTGGGTGTTTATCTGGCAGGCTGGTGGGTTGAGTGATTGGGCTTCTCGGAATGGCTCGCTCGCCGGCATGTCCCATATTGGCACGAACACGTCTGACCGGTCCCAAGGGATTGGCTCCTAGACTCTTATTGTGCATATAGCCTAAAAATGGCACGTCAAACCGCCACATGACTCGGAAAGACCTGACCGGCATTCCTCTTCTTTTTTTCATTCTTCTGGGGGACAGGACAGGACATTTTCATGGCATGTTGAAGATTTATACTCAGCCATCACTATTAGCCAAGTTAACTAAGCCGAACACCTATGTACATCAATCCATCCATACATACGCAGTTAGCTGGTCCCCCTTCTTTCCCAGTCTCGACAAGGAGACAGCAAGCGGAATATTTGGTGAGGTTCAAGTCTTTCGAAGATCCGGACGTATAGTTGAGGCTGGCTGAAATGCTTGCTTGCTCGTTGAGTCTTTTCGTATCTGCAGACTTGTATGTGTGTACGGAATACAGGTAGCAGAAGCGAGTCCGGAGCGAGACCATACGCGCGAGCCAAAATAAGGTTCTGGTTTACCACGTCACTGTACGATAATCTCACATCCTTGGGGTTCACAGTGAGTTTTATGTGTGAGTGAGCTTGTAGATCGATGGATATGTGAGAACGAATGTAGGTGGGTACGTAGCTAAGTATAGCATATTATTTGAGGAATCCAATAAGACAGGCCAGGAGTGTTTGAGGTGGCAGAAATGTTGAAGATTGCTGATCTGAGAAAAGTAGACAAATACGTAGACAGAGTCTCGCAGTCTAAACACACAGACAGTATTTTGTATGTTCTAGGCCGAGGCTAATAGTCATATATATACATGTCTGTGTACTTGTATATAGAACTAGTTTCTTACACCCTATTATATCCTAGAAATCTGTGTATCCCATCATACCTATGTATCCAATCTCGGGACCCTTACGAGTGAGAGACAGGGAAAAGAACAATAAAATAGACGAACGTTTATTTTAGCAGCATCCATGGTCTTGCTTGCCTCCCCCCCCTCCCCCTCCAAAAGGGGCCTGTGGGCAATTATTGAAGGGACGGAGGATGATGATTTAGCAAGGGCGACTGTTGGTTGGGTGGAGCAAGAGCAAGAGCAAGAGCAAGCTTATTTGTAACAAAAAGTTTAGTGTACTGATCTGGATATATTTTATTGAAAGGTGAATTTTGAACTCGATTTGTGTATATGACTTATTGGAATTGTGCACAAGTATAAATCGTAGCTGTGATACTGATGGATTATGCTAGTGAGGGATCCTGGTGTGCCATATCTGCTTGTATGCTCGATCTACAATTTGTCCTCAGAAGAGTCTTTGGCTAAGCCAACCCGAGTAAGCGGATAAGCTCACTTGGAAGTTCTCCAGTTATTGGTTATAGTTCAACAGGTCAGTCTTTGAGACACATGTGTACATGTATGTACATGTATGTATGGATTTCGATCTTCGAAATCGATATAGCACATGCAAGTATGGTAAACACATTTTGGCGATCGATCTATGCTGCGTGTGTATATACACTGCCATCTCAGAAAAGGGATCAAATTCTTGCCGTGAATCGACTCCGAAGACTGTATCGAAAACGAGAAGTGGTTATGTGTAAATGACTCTTAAGGTTTAAATACAGTCTTGTTTTGATCTTGGTTTTCCTAGGCGAGGGTGCCAACAGTGAGAAACTTGATGAGCTACTGAGAATGGATAGTCCTGTATTGTTTTTGTGCGACTCATATCGGATCCTGGATGTCTTCTCCGGGATAAAGTTGAGATGTATGGTTGTGAGTCCACGGCACTGCACGGAAGTCTGAGCACGCCCTCAGAAATACTCCATAAGCTAGCATATGAGCGAATTTTGCTCATTTCTGTCGAGTATTCTGTCTTCGTGTGGAGGCTTGTAGATACAGTCTGGCCTATTGTGTTCGAGAGCGTCGAGGTTGTATCTCGTATCGTGAACGCCAGACGCTTGGCCACCAAGTTATAGTTTGCCACTTCACATATTAATCCACAAATGGCCCCATAAAACGACACGATACAGCATATGTATCGTATTTCTATTGCCTCGAATTTGTACGTACTCGGTTACGAACACGAATCTTGAGATAATCGGTAGCACAACCTCCCAGTATGGAGCTCAGTTGCCAGCACTATCTGAGGGATGCTCTACCTTTTCGCTGTCAAGGTCCCTTGTCGTCCCAGCCGTCGTCCCTGTTGCCATTGTCGTCGTCGTTTTCTGTGGCTCAGAGTGCCCTATGTCCTCACTACCATCTCGTTGAGTCTTTCCCTGCTCAGCCTCCACTACCTCTGCCACCGCCGGCAGCGGCTGCTCAGAAGCGGAAGCTTCATTCCCAGATTCCTCATCCTTCATCTTCTTCTTCATCTCCTGACGACTCTTTCTCTCGCTGAACTTGAAGGGTTCGCCTCGCTCTTCATGCTCTGCTGCAACGTCGTCGAATGTCTTGCCCTCTGCTTTGGCGGCTTTGCGGATACTGCGCGTGCGGATGAGCCAGATGATGTGGGAGCTGAAGATGCCGATTTCTAATGCGCAACTAAATTTGGCATATTGATATTAATGTGATGATTCCAAGCCACATAGGCAAGTTTCCAAGTTTGGCGGATGAGGAAAGTCACAGTAAGCAAGGATCAATACATACCAGACAATGTACACCACACCGCCGAGGACGTCAAAGGTGTTTTGGGCAACTGTATAGGAAGCAAAGTGTCAATTCATCACGTTCTCGGAAGTGTGTAATGAAGTGTTGCTAGCACAGTAGCTCATTGCTGACACGCTTCGCGCGGAGAAGGATGATTCATACCGAGTGCCATGAGAGAAAAGAAGGCACCACCGCAGTCCATGCTTAGGAATATCTGATATAAACACTGATCAGTCATATTTCTTCATGAATGGACTCCAATATACTGCTGAAAGAGCATCAACTTGGTTACTGACCCAGTTGATTCCTACGACACGACCTTGTCTTTTCCATAACTCGCCGTATGGTGGCAATAGACCCAAGGCTAACAGGACCGAGGCAAAAATGCCAATGACAGTCACTGGCGTTTCGTTTCCAGCAGCATAGATCGGCTGTAACAGTTTCGTCGTCAGCATGCACAATCGCCCTTGGAAGTCAACTCTAATAGCAGAAACAACAATGACAACATTGCAGAACTCCCCAAGCCCACACTTACCCTCACCGTCAAAATCAACGCCGTCTCTACACCCGCAAAGACACAACCCGTCACAATCGCTGTCAACGCCGCTGTCCAAGGCCGCCACCTGCTGAAGTACACGAGCGTCTGCGCCCAGCTTACCAGACAAAGTGTCATAAACACCTGCGGCTGCACCTGGATGGGTATGTTGAAGTTTTGCACGATGCTGTACACGCCAAAAGGCACGCCGCACAGCGCCCAGAGAAACATCATGGCGGCCGGCAGGCCATCGGTCTTTTTGGTCCTCCAGTTGGTCCAGATTTGAGGAACCAGTTGCACGCACCAGAGGATGGTGCCAATGGTGCCGAGGACGTCGGCTGCGACGGGGATGGATTGTTGAGGCGCCATTGTCGTGGTATCTGGGGAGGCACTGTTCTTCTTCTTCTTCTTGTAGGAGCTGGATCAGGGTTGATTATACACAATACATCCCAAGAATGGAGTGCGAGTTGAGATGAGCTGTTGTTGTCGTCGTGGATTTCAGGTTAGGTGTTCCTCCTCCTCTCTCTGTCTCAGCCTGATTGAGAGCCCTCACACAGGTCACCGCTACCCGTAACCTCATCAAGCGATACTGGTTGTGTACGACAATGATGCTTATTTTGTCGTCGTCGTTGTCGTCGTAGTTGATGAGTTTTTCTTTTCTTTTTCCACCGATTCGTCCCGCCCAGCAGTGCTTGCTTCCAGACCGCTTATTGTCGTCACTGTCGTCTATCACAGTCGGATCCGTATGGAGGGCTCATATACACCGACTGGCGACTGTGTGTGTCGGTCCGTTCCGTGACAACAGAAGAATGTGGATTGGCTATTGCCGAACCTTTTTCTGCGTGTCGTTTTCTCTGCCCGATCGGTAGCAAACAAAGTTTCGGACCCGCACGGCACAGCAATGTAACCACCAGAAGGACTGCCAGATGTACGGATGATGCACTTTATAAGACTGAGAAAGACTGCAGTTGTATGCCGCAGTGGGATAAGCGCTTGGGATATCGTCGTCATATGCATTCGACTCTATACAGCTTCGCGTCAACCAGAACAGAAGGAGAAATTGAAGACAGAGAGGAGGAGTTGCTGTGCAATGGAAGAAAAAAAAGATCAATGTGAATGAGTAATGAGCCAAGGAGAAGATGAGAAGGTTGCCTGCCATGTACATTAGCAGATAAAACCAGACCCAACCCAGTTCCCGTTGGTGGTTGATTACAGTCATCCAACTGACCCAACCCAGTCCAAGTCGGTAAGAAGAAAGCAATAGGGTTATTCCCTCGTCAAAAACCCGGACTCCGTTTTCGCCCCACTGAATTTCCTCAACTGTGGACAAGCAGAAGCGGCCCGCCTCTCGTTCACTGCTCATTCTGTGTGTAGGTGTGGGTGTTCTTTTCGCCGCCATCTCACCTCCTGACGTCGGCCTTGCCTTTGTGCCTTTGTGGCATTGTGCCCTTGAACAATCCACCCCCAGCCTTTTCGGCATCGGGCCGCACTCACCCCGAAGATCTTCTCCGCGGAAGACATCTGGCAAGCAACACTTCTTTTGCCATCTGTGTTTGGGGTTGTGCCTGTCGATGACGCCTTTGGCATGTGTGGAGTTTTCTTGGCTGGAATATGCACAACGTGGCAGATGGAAATTTCTGCATCCTCATGGGCTGAACATATGAAGTGTACATATCGATGTACAATCATGCATCTCCGTAATATCGTGTGCCTCTTCCATTTGATATCCTTTTGATTGTTCTCTATGATTCCATGGATTTGCAACTGGCCTCTCTGGTCTTTCAGGCTAGGGGATCACATCTGAGCCTAGTCCTGCGTGTTTTGCGTCTTGGCTACCCTTTTGGGATTACTGCGCTCTTGTTCCGTCAATGCTCAGTGTGATTAATCACCATCAGCAGCTATTCCATCTGGAAAGCAAGAAGTTCGATGATGAAACTGGCTGTGAATCACTTGAATAGATGCTCGGCTTGCTTATCATCAATTCCCCCATTTGTTGTCACTCGTCGCTGAATATGGCTGGCTTCCTTTACCTATTTTCTCAGTAGCAGCTTCGCCTTGCCATCGCAAACCGACCCCTTGAGGCATATGCGGACGTTGCAGTCAGGAGTGCAATCATGACTGTCATGGTCGCACTTTCAGTCAGCCACACAGAGTCTCTTGGTTTGAGCATGAGTTACCATGTTGGTTACCAGGCACCAAAGTTTCCAAGCTGTCAAGCAGAGACCTAGTTATTTCCTGCAACGGTCTGTTCGGCAAAGGCAGACTTAGTCTGGTACCTGAGGTGTGACATTGCAAAGTATTGATCAGATACCTTGCCACTATCTGGTCTTTAGCACACGCCAGATGCTCGGCTAGCGGCAAACCCTACAATCCGGTTCGTTCGATGAATGCGAAGGGTTTGCGTTGTACACGAAGTTGTGCTGTGAACATGGGTGTACAAGTAGCTTTGAAGCATCTGTTTCCCACTTGGCGTAAAGAGAGATCGCCAGAAAGAAACGCACATGAAGTCTTGCCATGTTCAGAGAGCTTGTCCGGAGCACAATCGCAATACACGCGAAAACGATTGATGATGTGACAGACAGGTTCTCCATCGACCTGCGATTGAATGTCGTCCTCGGCTGGGGCAATGTCGCGCATCGGCCTCCTCCAGGAGATGATGCCCTGACCCGGAAAAATGTCGAGAACATAGAGAAATTGCGCCCATACATAGGTAGATTCAAAGTTGCCGGATGGTTGGAAATGGTCTTGCCCGCGGATAAGATAGTTCTCGAAAGCTTCCTTGTCCAGCACTGGCTCCCGCCATCGACCTCTGTCATCAACAGCTCCAGCTGCCCACTCGAAAGCCGGCTCCCAAGTGTTTCGATCGCAATTCCATTTTTTGCAACAATGATGTTGCGAAATCGTTTCCACGTTGGAAAGGGAAGAACGCCACAATCACCAACCATGTGGCCTTGAGCTCGCTCGCAACAGCTTTGCTAAAGTCATCGTTCGACATTTCTCGGTGGAGAAGTTGATGAATACTCAAATCATCATTAACAATAGGCATGTATTTCTGAGATCCCAAGTGCTCGCTGTACATCTATCAGTGCCAAGGGGGTCGAAGTTTTAAGCAACAGATCATGAAGGCTTGAGGCGCCTCCAATTGAAGCGAGCAAACATTGAGAAGTCCAAGCATTGGACATAAGCTGTTAACTTCATGCTGCGGACGTCTCTCACATGTTGCCACATACCCGCGCTGTAGCCCTCTGGACTCGTGTTCAGCGCCGATTGCATTTCGTGAATATCTTGAACGGGACATGCCTCTGGATCATGTCACGTCAGGCTGCAGAGCTTCTCGAATGCTGCTTGTCCGGATGTTGAACCGTGCTGACCTGAAGATCAGCCACAAACCAATTCCCGAGGTCTCTAGTAGAAGTGTCCTTGTTGATTGAAAACAAATCTTGAAATGACCCAATAATCTCGGAGCAGGAATAATGAGGGTCATGAATCTGTTGAAAAACTCCACATTGACGCAAGGCTCGAAGATTTTTGACAATAAGGTGGAGGGGGTGAAGCATCGAGTTGTCACTTGAGGTCGTCCTTCGAGCCCTAACCCTGACGGTCACTGACGTATCTGAGTAGGAATACACAGTGTCCAAGTATCACCTTTGTGCTGGCTAAGCAGTGCAAATAATTTAGTTTCTACTGTCCACTTTTTCACATGTGCAACTTGCAAAAGTTTCGACGGTGCAGTTCTCCATTGCGAGAGAGGTCTCACAACCACTTTCTGCTAGTCCAAGACAGCAGACACTTCCCCATTCATTTTCCCGCATTCATTTTGATCTCACTCCGCCCAGACGTCTTGATACATCTTTTTGAAAGGTCTTTATCTCAACGATAAGTGGACAAACTCATTCAGTTTTCCATGACAAATTTTCTCAGTGGATCAAAACTGCAAAAATCACACTCCTCACCTGCTATCCTCACTCATTCATTCATCTGTTGGTTCACCCCATCAAATCACCAAAAATGTCCAAACCAACAGCACAGAAGCCAAGCATGGCCAAGACACAATCCAAGAAGCGCAAGGCGCCTATAGACGACGTCACCTCCGAGACAGATACACCAGCACCAACAGTACCAGCAGTCAAGAAACCTAAGCAAAAAAAGAACCGCCGCCCCGACGCAGAGGATGAAGAGTCGCTGCTCGACCTCGACCGCAGCATCAACACCATTTTCAGCCGCATGGACCCAGATCTTCTCGCCGATTATGTTGCCGCCAACACGAAGCGCTTCGGCATCGACCTGTCCTCGATCGAGCTGTCGGATCTGTACGTCCCTGCTGGCGCCGTGAAGGACACAACGGGTTTCGCTGAGCCGCGGGTCAAGGATAATCTTGCGGCGTTCTTGGAAGCCTTTGCCGGCAGCGAGGAGGATAAGAAGAGGCTTGGTACGGCGCCCAAAAAGTGCGGTAGTCCGCATACCATTGTGGTGGCTGGTGCTGGGTTGAGGGCTGCTGATCTCGTGAGGTAGGTTTGCATTTCTTCACCTTGTACTGGTAGAGAGATGCTGGACAGTTTGATTAATTTCTAATAGATCGACGAGAACTTTCCAGAAGAAGGAGAACGTGGTGGCCAAGCTCGTGAGTACTATTGATCCAAAGGATCAATAAGCGAGAAAACAGACTGACAGAAGAATTCAGTTCGCCAAGCACTTCAAGGTTGCAGAGCAGGTGGAATTTCTCAAGAAGAACAGGACAGGCATTGCAATCGGTACTCCAGCACGCTTGATGGCCTTACTGGACGAGGGTTAGTCTTTCTTCACCATACCTCCAATTTCATACGGCACGCCATTCTGACCATCTTGATTGATCTAGGTGCATTATCAATCGAGCATCTGAAGCGTATCGTCGTCGATGCTTCGCATATTGACCAAAAGAAGCGGGGTGTCATGGACATGAAGGAGACCATGATGCCACTCGCCCAATGGCTGACACGAAAGGAGTTCAAAGAGCGATATGGAGACTCGGACAAACCGCTTGAATTATTGTTCTTCTGAGAGGCATAATACTCACATTTACGACTTTTCACCTCGCAAAAGTCAGTGTTCTCAGTGTTTGCTGAATTGCTGAAGGCACGAGATCATACAAGAGAGGGATGGTGGCTTGGGAGAACTTTGTGAGGATATGTCTTGCACACGCTGGCAAATAGTTGTGGGAAAAGCGGTATCAACCAAGCAAACTGAGTTCGATACATGACGAAAAGATCAATGCTCGTTATGATGCCTTGGTCGAGGCTCAGTATCATGAGTCCATCTGCGTATCGGCCGCACGCAGATGGTCGCGAGAGAGGCAGCAGGATGACTTCGAATCAATCTCACACATAGCTAGATGTGATAGCTTAGCGAGGGGTGCCAGATCAAGTTGTCACGTCAAAAGCTCCGGCTGAAACGGTCGAGAGTACGGCGACCACGGCCAAAACCCAAATTAGAGAGCTGCGATATCAGAGCCGCACCCAGAACGGCAACAATGGTATCACGGACCCAAGAGATATTGACAATGTCGCTATGTCTGCCCTTCTGAACGACAGATCTGCATTTGGATTCGTCGTTCAAAATGCATGGAACGCTTTGTGTCCACTCGCACTTGAACTGGCTTTGTGACTCTTCTAGGGCACCTTTGAGCCTGGGAAATGCAGATCTCATCTGTTCTACTGGCAGGCTCTAGCTGCTCATCCGCCGGATCGATAGCATACCGTGCCATCCGAACAGCGAACGGTAAATTGCCCCTGGTGTCTCTGCGCTCACGCCTGACTCTCTCCATTATTCCAAGCTTCCTCATGTTCCCAAATATCCCTTACCATCGCCGACGGCGACGCTGAAATACCACCACAAGTAGTTCAGTCGCTCCTCCGTGCCGTCCAGCCTCGAATCCCATTCACCACGACCCAACCCGCCACAATCACCGTAATGGCGATTCTCAGCTCCCTCGCAACGCTAGTGATGGCCGGGCTGATGGTGATGGTGTGGACGTGGTTGATGGCCCCTGAGTGCTCGGCTGCGAGAGAGAAGGATTCCATGGCTTGAGTAGCTTTTAGGATTTCATGTGATGCCTTTCTATTCAAGGTAGTCTTGGACCCTTTCTTTGATCAGGTGTTGGTGATAGTGATTTTTCGGAGTCTTCGTTGCGTTTGTCATTAGAGGGATCAAGATTTCAGGAGGCCGTGACAAATCGTTGGAGCGGTGGCGGAAGGCTGATCCCAAATAGATCAATATTGTATTTGAATTTCGAATGAAGCAGAAGATATCCCGCTGTATTTGTGAAAAGATAGCGGTTTGTAGGTATTCAGATTGGTTCACAAGGTCGGTAGGTGAGTGGATGACGATGTATGAACTTTTTCTCAGGGTTATCGAGGGTTACAGCCTTTATATCTAGTATCAGGGCGAGCACACGACCTTTGATTTTTTACTGTTCAATCATCAGGTTTAGAGTATTAATCTGGTTCACTCTAAAGATGTAATCTTGTTTACCTTGTGCAATAACATAGAATTTGCTTTCAAGGATTCGACAATTGTAGAAAACTGACAATGCTGGGTAAAGATCCCATTCGAGCTCAAATTGATCAAATCGACGAACCGAAAGTCGCGGACTATGTCAGGTTGTGCACTGTCCGAGGACTTTGTTTGATGAACATTCGCTAAAATTTAAATGCATACTTTGAGTTCTTATGACGAATCGATTCCTGATATCTTGAATTGGTTCTGTCACTGTGATAGCTTTCGGGGCAACCAAGGGCCTCTCATCAACAATTCGCGAAAGCACGGTCAGACTGCGACCAGCCTGGTGAAACAAGCTGTTTTTGTGCCAAATAATCGTTGACTGCTTCTGCTCCTGTTGAAAGTCGTGACAAACGCCATTATCCCCAATGGTCAGAGGTCATTCGCTCAACCCAGCTTCGCTTCCGCCAAAGAAAACAATCATAGACTCAAGCCTAGACCCAAAGCACCTCACCAGGCCCTTCACCGTCTACATCCAATTTTCCCTCCGCCTCAAATCGCTGCAACGCCTCCTTGACTTTCAGCGACACCGAAATCGCGTACTCGGGTGTCCCCGGCGCGGGGCCAACAATCTTAGCGTTGACGCGGAGCCACGGAATGTTACGCGAACCCTTGGTCTCGGCAACAAGCTTCTGTAGCTTCTCGATCAAGTCGTCCGTAAAGGCGCCGCCAAAGACGACCGCCTTGGGCGGTGTGCTCCAGTTACCGCTGCCGAGAAAGCTGCTGCGTTTATCGTCCTCGGGAATCTTGTTTTGCAGCAAGAGCGGTAGCTCATTCTCAATATTTGCTGCGAGAGCTACGTGGATGACTGGAATGGAGAAATCAGACTCCAATTTGGAACGCTCCAGGATCGGTGTTTGCTATTCTCAAGAATGCAAGTGTGGTATTCGTGATTGACAGTTCAAGGTTATCTTGAGCAGTTCGCAACGTACCTTCATATTCGGGCTGTATATGTTCCACCACAACGGTCGCCACCGACTCTCCACGGCCTGCAACAAGAATAGGAGTCGCTTTGGTCGACATGGTGCGGTGCGTAGTAGTAGTGGTAGTAGTAGTACGACTGAGAGAACAAGAACTAAAGATGTGGGACTGAGCAGTGTGGAATTGTGCTCGTGTGACTGGTGTCGAAGCGGATTTAAGCGCTTTCAAACAGCTCAAGAAGCTCTTTGGTGATGTGGTTCTCGGCTGTGATGTTGGGCTTATAATTGAGTGGGCGAAAATGACAGAACGGGGGAATGCTTTGAGGCACAAAGCCATGTTGACATCAATGAACTTCTATTTTGTGGCTGGAGCATCAGAAATAGTCACGCGTTGAAGATGCCGTTGGGCTGACTGCACGTGTAGTGAAATGCCGATTAGAGCTTGATATCAGTTGATACTGACAAATTCGTCCTTCTAGTTGCTCCGCAGCCCGACTCCGCGCCGAGCAACAAGCCAATTCTTAGACTTCATGTGTACGGAGTGCGAAAAGGATTCTCATGAGTAGGACTTGGCGGTTCGTTAATGGCGTTCATAGAATATCGATACGCGAGAGCTGTTGTGTAAAAAGAAGCTGAGCGCCAAATTTTATTTGCGCGCGCAAGTATCACGCAGACAACCCCGTATCTATTTCTCGTCCCGCACGAGATCCGGTCATTGTTTTAGCTGGATTGCTCGTATAGTCATTCATCGGCAATCAAATTGTCTAGATGATGAAATGAATGTTTGACATATCTCGTTGCGTTAATTCTGCCGTTTGAAAATCACATATGTTGAAAATTGCGAAGCTTTTTCACATCCCGTAATCAACCACCAACGACTATCTCATTATTTTCATGTGAGTGTATGTATATTCGTCGATAATGTCATTTTGTTTATAAAATACTAGTTCTCACGGATATAACGTGTAGTGATATAGCGAGAATGCTCACGGCTTGAATTGATTGATGAGAGGTACAAAATTCCACTAATACGATTTCCCTGCGCAATTGGGTTAACGATCTAGTTTATGCAATACCGTTGGAGTCTTTTAACACGTCAAATCTCGAAGAAGGTACTACTACGAGTCAAAACTGAGTGCCTCGATATATTCTGCATGCCGCTCTACTTCCAAAATTCCAAAAGCCTGTCTAGCGTCTTCGCCTCTTGAATCCTTGAACCGCGCGGCTGAAGCAACAATAAGACCTGAACGTACCGCGCGGAACCTAAGAATTGGTCTAAGTTATATCGTTCCTCAGATCGAGCAGAATCAGACCAAGCCAGTGCTCTGATCAATTGGCACATAGACTCATGGCATGTTTAAAAGCTTTATGTCAACCACTGCCACTGAGGTTCGAAAATCGAGTACATTAAAGATAGACCAGTCCAATTGTACCATGATATCAGTAGAAGAACAAGTGAAGGATCTTCAACTAGCCCATGACCATCACCATATCTGATCAGCCCGCTCAGATCACCAGTGTCTTTTCAGCCGCACATCGCATATCAAGAAGCCGAAAACACCGAATTCCGATCCTGCCTCTTATGTGAAATTGGTACTCTGTGGCCAACGACACTCTTATCTCCGTTTGTCTCTGTTGACTCAGCTAATAGAGAAGGGCAGAATATGTTGACCCAAAATTCAGCAGGCAGGATCAATGCTCCAGAACTATCATGTTAGTGGTCAACATTATGCTCCATCAGAAACTCACACGCAGAAGACAAAAAGCAACACATACATACATACATGCATTACGGCCCAACAATCGTTCGGGAAGGGCAAAGCCCGAAAAAACCAAGCACAAGAAGCAGAAGCAGGAAGATGGAGAAGGGGAAAATCCAGATCGTAATTCCCGTATATTTCCATCCTTATCGTGCTCAATCTTCGATCTGGCGATCATGGGATTTCAGCATCGAGAAAGGAACAGCATTGGGGCCGATTCTCGGTGTGCTCTGTTCCTTCTTCTGCTTTCGATTCCTTCTTGGTCGCGTTCCTGCACCAGTGAATCTTTCCTTTCTTGTTCTTTTCCATAGTAAGGACTTTTGCCTCTTCTGATGGTACTTGAACATTGAACTTGGCTGAGCCAGGAGTCTCGGACCGAAGATATTGCCATATTTTAGATCTTGTTGCGAGCTTGTCATAGTTTGTGTAGCAAATATCACAAGAATGCCGAGGTACTCTTCAGCTTGCCCATGCAGATTATCAATCAAAGCTTATTCTATTCTTGTTACACTTACAGGTCACTTCCATCGAAGAAACATCCTCGTCTTCTCGAGATAAGTATGCGTTCATGACGGTATCATGATGCAGTTTGGGGCCGGAAACACTAAAATTATATCTGACGATATAGTACATACATACCTGTGTACCTAGCCTGTGCATGAATGAATACAGGCCAGTGTGCTGGACACTGTATCAGTATTTGCTGCGTTGATCAAATACACAAGTACTTGCTTGCCGGCTCGCATAATGCTTGCGTGATTATGTGTTCATTTCTTGATCAATCAAACCTGGTCAGCAGAGAACACAGAAATCTTTGAGACACGATATTAAATTGTGTGAAAGCACGGCCTAGGTACCATGATACGCTAACTTGGAAAACACATGGAAAGGACAGACACACTGAGAGATTCCAACTTTAGTCCCATGAATTATAAATGTATGGTTCTCTCATCAGCAACGGATGGGCTGACCGTGATGAATACTTAAGGGAAAAAAGGCGCGAAGGAATATATATGTCAAAGAGTGTATACTATCTATCATTCATCAAACCATCAGAAACCGCTTCATTCAAGAAGAGAATAATACAAATATCCCACAGCTTGAAACCAGGGTAACCCAGAGGTGAGCAATATGAAAATCGATCGTTGTGACACGAGGTCTCAAGATAGATTGGTAGGTGCATAGCGGACAATCAGTACATTCTGCCGTGTAGTAGCAGTATGAGGAGTTCAGCAAACCTTTCAGACGGCGGGCAGACAAGCCAAACACTTGATAGCGTATTTGGAAACGCGTATGGCGCTGAGTATGAAGTCTAACAAATATACACAGGTACACAATAAATAGCGGTGCCCTTCCGTCCATGCATTCCCCAAACTGCAGTTGAAACACAGCTGCTATCTAATAGGAGGCCAGAAGGCCTGCTTCACTTCCGCACGCAGAGATCAGTTCGAATGATCCACTTCTCTCCTGCAGTGACCTCTCTACCTTCATGCTGTTAAGATCGTAATAAAATGACATCAGCTACCATGTATCTAGCATAGAGGGAAGGCAAAGAACGGAAGAGAAATTATCAACAGGCATCATCCAAGCAAAAGGCAAAGAGAAGACACCCGAGCCCAAGATCAGAGATCTGTCTTGATCATTCTTGGCTTTGGAAAGCAGAGTAAATGATAACACGATGTAGCACCACGAGTACTCACCAGCATACAATCGTGGCCGTGCTTGTGAAGCAGGACCATCCCGGTTTCGGGCGGTACGGCAATCTCTTCTTTTGCTGTCTTCCTGTCGTTTGGGTAGAACACTGTTTCACCTCCGTGGCAGCCGTCAGCTGCGGAGGTGAGATAGAGTAGTAGGGTCCATGTTGTTCTGGTGACAACTGGCCCTTGGTTTGATGTGAACCGGATCGTGTTTGAGTCGTCATCTAAGTATGCAGTCCGTCAGTCAGACCCGTCATGCTCTCTTGAAAGGCCATTTGTTGGGCGAGGAATCAAGGATCCATTCTTTCGCACGATGCAGCTGCCATGCAAGTAGACCAAGAACCGCTGGCTCAAATTTTGCCAGGTCGAGCCAAAACTCGAGAGCTTGCAATGTTCGCTCGAGTGACGGAGTCATGTCTCAGCAAGTTACTATTCTTGAGAGCTGTAAGTTCAATGAAACCTCGTTTTTGCACACCGTATTCAGAATGCCTACCGATCCACATCGAAAGACCAATAGGCCTGTTCAAGACAACGCAGTCAAGCCAACATTTTCGATGTACGTTGTACAACGATGGAAGGAATGGGCTTGTGACCCAAGCCCAGGACAGGGCATGTATCAGAAGGGCATCAAGGCTCACCTAACAGCAACGGCCCTGAAGGAGACTCGTCCCAAGAGTTCGGGTACACACAAACGAGCGACGCCCCCAGAGAAACATAAAACATGAGAGAAGTCCGAATGAAAGAGAGCCTGTGTGCAGACAGAACCGGATGCGTGAATGCAGACAGATCTTTGTCACGAAACAATGCGTAATGAGGTGCATGACAAGGCAAGAAGATGACCAGGATCTCACATACAGTGTGCATCGAAAAATTGACCGGGTGAGTATCGGTAGATTCGAATATTGGGCGACAATCCCACAACTTCGCCACCCCTTGGAGGATGGAGCGAGGTGCATCAGTGATATTCGTGATAATTTGCTGTAGGGAAATGGGGAATTTGTTGTGCTACTCACCATTTTTCCTTCCACTCATCAGCCAGTAATGTCTCCTTGAGACCAGTATCGACCCATAGCCGCTGCGCAAAGGCCTGGTCCTCAACCTGAAAGCGGTCGTTGACCCTGACAGCGTCGCCACGCT
The DNA here is from genome assembly GCA_003019895.1 of Coniella lustricola. Lineage (NCBI taxonomy): Eukaryota > Fungi > Ascomycota > Sordariomycetes > Diaporthales > Schizoparmaceae > Coniella > Coniella lustricola. The sequence goes on from KZ678438.1 coordinate 25,602, forward strand.
TGGGTTTGCCTGGTGTTGTCGTCAAGGAGAGCGTCCGAAGGAAGGAGACGTAGTCACGGCACAGGGATCTGGGCCAGAAGTTGCGCAACAGAAAGACTCTTGCGTCCAGCATAGGCTCGGGCTCCAGATCACCCAAAGGCAGAGAGGGCCGAAAGGCAGGCCATGTGGGTGGCGGTGCCGGTGCTGGAGCCACTGCTGCAGCGGGGAGCTTTGCCTTTGCAGCAGGCCTGGACGCACGTTTATCCTTGGGCATCTCTCTGGCGAGCAACGAGAACAGTGTCAACGTTGTGCGACTCGGTGGCATCAGCCGGGGGACGCGGATCCGATGGGCCGGGATGGTGTGCGCCGAGCAGGGACGATTTGAACGCGTTGGCCAATATCGGACACCCGCAGGACACCGCAGAGCCGTTGAGGCAAGTCAAATGGGAGCAGATGTCGTCAGGCTGACGGAATCGAAGCGTTTTTGCATTGCCTCGAGAAGAAGCGCTGCGCAGTGAAACGAGCAGATTGAGACCGCAAAAGGCTGGTGGGCCGGCAATGGCTGAGCAAACTGGGCAAGGCCGCGCGCCACTACCGGTGTGCTTGTGCTCGGTGGGGCCTTGGGACACTTAGCTTTACTCTGACCTGAGACCTGAGACCTGGGAGCGCAAAGTCGTATCTGGTACGACTGTCTCTGAGCGTCGAGGCACGAAGATGTCTCGAACCCTTTTTGGCATTCTGTCAGAGTGTCGTAATACTGACGTTAGAAAGGTTGGACCCTGCTCGAGCGCCGAAGCAGCCACCAAAGCAACCAATTGCCAAGGGTAGCCCTTGCGATCCCCGCGCGGGCCGTAGCGCGCCTAAGCCATCTGGAGTCCACTGTGCGAGCCTATTGGACCGCAGTTACTCGTCTATGCCAAAGCAACGAAAGACGCGGGTTTTGGAAGCGAGCGTCCGCGCAAGCCAGATGATGGGGTAGAGGGCCAGCACATTGTGCAGTCAAGCTTCCTTCTTCAGTAGACTCTGATACTTCCATGTGTGGGCCCTGGATTGGTTTGTCCAACTATACCTGCAGCCAGCTCTGTCTTTGTGGTGAGCTGTTCGTCGATTTGTTTGTTTGTTTGTATATTTGCTTACTCGCTTCCTTGCCGTGCTTTGTGCTGCTGCTGCTGCTGCTGCTGCTGCTGCTTGTACTGCCTGGGCCGAGTGCTGGTTATGATGTTGCTTGTTGTAAAGGGGTGTCCTATGACCTCGTAGCTTGTCATGGACCACAGAGATTGTTGCTTTTTGCTGCTGGGACCTTGCCATTCCTGTTGTGCAATATACAGTGCGGTCCTGGATCCCTTTCTACCCCTCCGACTTGCTGTCAGACAGATTTCCCCTCATGGAATGGATGTATCACAACTTGTCAATAGACCAGGTTCCGAGGGCGCTGGCTGGCATTGCCAAGGTATCACCCACAAACGCCCTGGCTTGAGGTCTGCAGGGCTGGTAGCACTGAGTTGTGAGCCGGGCTGGCAGCCTTAGGAGTACCTGTCCGGTCCACCGCGAGTATATCAGATCTTGGGTGCCTGCTAGATCGTGACAGGTACCAGGCCCGTCCTCTTCCCTTTGCTGAGTCTAGACCTTCGTAGGCGCCCTGCTGTCCTCGCCCTCTTGGCGCCATGAACTTCAGCCTCCTCCGAGATGTCTATCTGGATTGGCACTTGCGAGTTCTAGGCTACGACGATCCATGCTCGGCAGACAACGACAGCGGCATCAGTATCAGCAATATCAGCAATATCAGCAATATCAGCAATATCAGCAATATCAGCAATATCAGCAATATCAGCAATATCAGCAATATCAGCAATATCAGCAATATCAGCAATATCAGCAGTATCAGCAGTATCAGCAGTATCAGCAGTATCAGCAGTTTCAGCAGTAACAGCAGCAACAGCAGTATCAGCAGTAATAACAACAACAGCAGCAGCAGCACCCAGGTTCACAGCCCTAACGTTACTCTAGGCTCGTCGAGACCGAAACCTCGCGTGGTCACTTGTCAACATGCTTTGCAGACGCTCCGGAGCCTGCCGGATGTGAGACAGCTCGAGGCTCTGCAAGCACGCCAGCAGCGACTGCGACCAAAGGCCGGCGCTGACAGAAGACTGAAACTGTTTTGCCACTGTGCTGGCCCCCCTCTCATCCGCGCGTTCGAGATTCTCGCCAACTTGCGACGGCAGCTTGACGCGCTGGGCCCACCGGGGCGGGCAACGACCTTTTTGCTGCACGAGCACCTGATCGAGTCGCTCATCGAGGTACGCAAGTGCCACGCCATCTGGGAGGTCAGCATTGGCGACGAGGCGTTCTGCAAAAAATATACGCGGCCGCGGTCGGTGCGGTATGAATACCTGGCCTACATGCTGCACCTGCTGTACATAGTCGCCAACCTGACGTTCCCCGACGATCTGCAGGAGTACCTCGAGGAGATGCGGCGAGTGCTGGTACGGCGCGACTGGCGGGACTTGCTAGTTCTCGACAGCGCCGTGACCTACGAGCGATCGCGAAAGAGATTGCGGCCAGACGTGATTGCGCCGCCGGCCCAATACCCCAAGAAATGGCTGTTACACGGCCAAAAGAGCCTGTGTCCGTATCTGCTGCACAATGCGTCTGTGTACGGACACCGGCTGGTCCCGAACGAATGTGCTGTGCAGCGCAGAAGCGCAGAGGGTGAGCCGCTTATCCCATCTTGTTATACTCGTCTGCTGGCTTGCTGGTCTCTCAAATCGGGACATCGAGAGACCCTTGCAGCGCACGCGAATGAGTGCGAAAAAGACAGTCCCGAGAACGTGAATTTGTGATCCCGAGGCTGACTATGGTTTTCCGTCCCGTATTTGAGCAAGCAGACACCAGGCCCAAGATCTACCACAACCTAAATCGATTCAACAACTGGGATCAACAGTGGTGACTGCTACTTATCATTCTTATTATTGGGCTTGGCTGGCAGAGGTAGAGTTAGAGGCAGGGGCAGAGGCAGAGGAAGGGAAGAGACGGAAGCCCAAGCGGAAGCAGACAAATAAGCAGATGCCAAAGGCAGAAGCCATAGGCAAGAATCAAAGGCAGAGAGCTGGCTGGCTGGTGAACTGATTCGCTAGCAGCCGCATGCAAGCAAATTTGGGTTGGCTGGTTGGAAGCAAGAAGAGAGGGGTCAAAGCCAAAGGTGGGCGCCCAAGCTGCGAGAATGGACTTGAAGTTGCTTTTTGGATATTCCGCTTACAGAAGTAATATGCATACAGCGATATTTAGCTGCGCGATAGACGCACATGTCCCCACACCTCGCTGCTTACATACTTCCAACCCGGCAGCCGATCCGCTGGGGAATATTAGGGACCCTTTGGGGACCAGGACCGTACCTGCCACCCCTTCGTAGCACAAGGGCTCATGCACACCTGCCTTGCCCGCATTTTGTACGCCCCTCCCCAGCCAGTTCCAGCCAGGCAAGAGGAAGGTACCGACCTGACATTTTTTTCTGGACAAAACTTCAATATTCCATTCGATTGCATCACGACATCGCCTCTTGGCCAGCACTTTTTGAGCCGCCAATTCTGTCCTTGACGCCCCACATCCACAGCAGCACGCAGGTGGAGACTTTCTGGGTACTCTTCCATTTCTTTACCCACTCGACCTTGCGATCAACTTGTCGCCGCGCATATTGTTGCTCAATTGCACCAAGCAATTACAATGGCTTGGGGCTGGCCCTTTTCTTCCTCCTCCCCTTCTCATCCCTCTTATGCTTCCCCTGCGCAGAATTCCGAGACATTCACGTCATCAACACCAGCGGCAGCACGAGCAGCTGTGCAGGATGTTGAGCAGCAACGGCGCCTGCTCGATCTAGAGCGGCAAAGATACCAAGTCGAGCTGTTGCGGCTCGAAAAAGAAAACCGCGAGATCCTTCTCGAGGCTCGAAAGAACGAGGCAGCTCTAGCTCGACAGGGTATTCAGCTACCGCAAGTTGCGCCTGCTGTACAACCATTCAACACCCAAGAGCCTCCTCCACCACGCACAAAGGACGAGAACTTTCGCCGAGCGGCCAAGCAGTTGGGCCTCTTCTTTGCTGGTGCAGGCTTTCTAACAGCATCGGCCCTTATTTCACGCCGTGCTGTGGCTCGCAAAATGGTCGATTCGTACCCCAAGTTCTACCAGCCGAGCCACTATGGGCCTCGGCCACCACCTCGCGCGCCTGCAGAGAAGGGCGAGGACCAGCTCGTAGCAGTCGAAGCTCTGGGACTGGCGACTCTCAATGTGTTCAGCTTTGGCATCATGCTAACTGGCGGCTTGATGTTTGCCTTTGACATTGGGAACTTGGAGGACTTGAGGCACAGGGCAAGACGGCAGATCTACGGTGGCAATGGTGTGGTGGATGAGGCCGCTGATCGGCAAGTGGAAGAGTGGATTGCCGACGTGCTGTCGAGGAAGGACACGAAGGAGGAGGATGTGGCGACTCCGCAGAACAAGTCTGGCTAGAGTGTTCATCACACAATGCAGTCAAGCATCTTACTTTGGCACCTGCATCACCACCCCAGCATGTTGGAGGACAACACTTCAGTGGCAGCGAAAAGGGTCTGGAACTTCAGATGGCTGTCTCGGCGTGTCATGCCGCCTCCATGGGCAGATATGCGACCACAGGCACAGCCCCGCTATCTGCATAGCCCAAGACAGTCTGTAGTGCGTTCTAGGGTCTGTCAATGACAATCTGCTAATCTTTCAAATGCTAAATGATGGCAAGATGCGGCTCTGAACGGGCTGGCGGCGGCGAGTTGGTCCCTGCATCGTGTGTCCCTGCATCCAGATTCATCTGAGGTGATTTGCATCTTTTGGGTCCTCCAACCACCCAACAAATCCCGAATCCACGCAGAAAAGCACTGCGTTCACTTGACTTGGTAGGATTTCGCAGTCCGATTTGCCGGGTCTCATGATGCTTCTTCTGCTTCTTTGTCTCATCCTTTTTTTACCTCTTGTTCTCGTCCTATCATACATGTAGCAAGACTCATTTGTTCTTTTGCCTCCCTGTGTTGATTGGGCTGCATGGACCGTCTTACGTTCAACGTAACCCTTTGCAGTTAGGCCAATCTCCGACAAAGCCCTGGAAGCACATCACCCGGACCGTGACTGAGGTTGTCGGTGTGGTTCAGGATCCGATTACGCAAACTAGTGTTGGCATCTCTTTTGACGGTGCAATAAGTGCAAGCCGGCACACGCCAGTTTCCAAAAGGGAGATCGACCCTGACTAGCACGTGCCCTCGGTGTTGTGTAGCCTGCCTACATCATTTTCGCTTCGTCCAAGATCTTGCGCATGCTAGTGGCATCCGATGTGCCTATCCTTCTCCCCAAGATGAGGATTTCCGAGTGGTTAACCTCCATATCTTTACTCACTTTGTTGAAAGAGCCGTTACTGAAATTGGACTAAAGACAATTAGCGATGGCCAATATCGCGGCAAAATTCTCGTGCGGGTTTTCCGTCTTCCTTCTTTCCATTAGTGTGGATACTGGCACAAAGGCATCCCCGTGAGCCTTCGCATTCATTAACCCGAAATCGTGATGACACGTAGTATGCTTCCTGCATCTCGTCTAGTTCTATTTCTTTTCTTCGATTCTGCTCCTGCCATTGCAGATGGAAGAAGAGGTTCGCTTTCACATCCGATCCCTCCAGGGTGGCGCTGTGCCCCGTATCTCAACGCTCGATATGAGCTTGTATGTTCTTCACCACCAATGCTGCGTACTTGTCCACCTTTATAGAAGGCGAGCTTCATTTCTTGCAGGGCCCATGAACTCCCCTCATTTTATTTATAACAAGTCTAGCCCAGTCGGCTCGACCTTTTCTTCGCTTTCTCTCGCCCGCCATGGGTTCTATCATACTCAGCCTCCCACCCTGGTAGCGCATCATGGAGCCAACAATAACTCTAAATGTGCAGAGCTATCGACTGCTTTTGCCCAATGGCCAGAGTCCATTTGTGCTCCAGGCGCCGTTGCAGCATGACGAGCATCCAAGCGGAAGTATCCTCGTCCGACAATATCAAGGAACGAACAACAATGAGGTGACTTTCAAAAGGCGTGAGGATCTTGTCAAGACAGATGATGCCCCCTACAGTACGCATGCCCATGGATACCTTCTCTTCAGCGACTCGGCGGAACAGTATCACAAGGGTGACCTCGTATGGCTGAGAGAAGTCGGGTGGAAACCTGGCTCGAATCGAGATCCGTCCAAGGTTCATGTTGTTAACCTTCGTACTCGCGACTCACTTACACTTCCACTGGATGCGGTTTGCTGGATGCCCAAGTACCGAAAGATTGACCGCGCTGACGGCGAGGAGGAGCTGCTGACTATCTCTGGCTCGCCTAAGAGAAACCTCAACGATAGGAAGCTCTATGTTTTAGCCATCAAGCAACGGCTACTTCATAATGGCCCAAATCCATCTTCTGCGAGATTGCTACATTTGGAGATCCAGGAGCTCGTCGAACAGGAACTTTTCTTTTACCAGAACCTGAGCATTTCTCCAGACGGAAAGAAGACTGCAGAGCGGCTGTTTCGTTGGGCGATGGCTGGAAGAGAAGTACAGCCAGCCGCATCAGAGCTCATGCATACACCACGAGGATCATTCTCTGGTCCTTTAGTTGTCACGCCATCGACATCAATCACTCTATCTGTGGGTTACGTTTCAAATGTTGGTGAGGAAGAGGATGAAGACCCAGACTTTGACCGGGATGCTCGACAACTGTGGAAAAAGGGCATGGGTAATCTGAACAGACCACGAAGTATGACAGATACTGTAAGTGTGCTGCGTCTTGCCATTGGCTGTATCGTACACTTCTGTTTCTTCTCTTTGAGCGGGCACTATGCTACCCAAACGTCAAGATGAATAAGATCAACACTGACTTCATGCTAATCTAGCACATTTGTAACCTTCCCGAGCACGAGTGTCCTACGCCACCGCGCGTCTTCTTCCTCGCCAACCGGCCTACCATGCACAACCCTTTTCCAACCCACCACCACCGGCTAGATCACGAATGTCCACTTGGGCCAGCGCACCGAATCCACTGCGTCTTTCCCTCGGCTCACGTGCAAATGTGCATCATCCCGTGCACCGTCAAGCACCAATGCTGCGTCACTGGCGTATGGCCGCGCAACACAAGCATCTTCAAGCCAAGCACCACCATTGACCACGCAGGCGGCGGCGGCGGCGTCAATGACGCCGGTGGCGTCAGCGTGGTTGTTGTCAAAGAAGGCAACAGACTGACGCTTGTGCAACAGCCAGAAGAGGAATACGCGGATTTACCTATCCATGCTCGACCGATGGGCTTCAATGCCGCGTGGGATAATGATGAGATTGGTCACAGGACGTACGGTGCTGAGGATAGGGATGATGTGGTAAATGGGGAGTGGATTTTCGCGAAAGCGAGCTTGGAGGGTGCGGAGGGGAGTCTGAATCAGGGGATTCTGGATCTGCACGAGCAACACCAGACCCAGCATCAACAGCACCAGCATTCTGGGCCAGGAGGTATGGAAGAGGGTGGTGGTCGGGGGTGACGGGTGAGTTTGGCAGGAGTTTGATATGATGACATGGCCTAGTGCATCTTTTGTATGAGCGTGATTTCTTATCTTGTTTCTTTCTGGGAAGCGGTTGCGTGTCCAGAGATGCGTTAAGAGTGTCGGTCAATGGGTGAGTGAGTGAGTGTTCAACGAATAATACTCACGGATTTAGCCTGAGCATACGATGAATTAGGGAGTTCAGAATTAGTCGATGTTCTTCCATGTTAGCTATTGTTTTATTTTTCTGATTACTCGTCACCAATGGAGTCTGATGATCTGTCAGAGAGTTAATGTAGTCAAGTTTGATGATTCCTCACGAGTTTGTCCATGCGCTGTTTCGGTCTCAAAGTACCCAAAATGTCTTGAAATACTCCATCCAACCAGCTACCCAGTTGACCATCCATCATTACACCTGTCGATCAATGGAACTCTCTATTTCAAAGGGCGGAAAAGAAAATGTATGGACACATTGATGAGCATATAGCTACGTGAGTATAGCAAACTCTCGCAGCGCCTTGCGCAAAACTCGATCTCCAGTATGTTTGATGTTATGCATGCAGTCGTGAGGGCTTGCAGACATGTTTGTGTATGGGGGTATGCTAGGAAGAATGATGAATAGGAATGCTAAATGACGATGATGAGTAGTGATGTTGAGTAGTAGTCCTGTGAAGAGCTGTCAGTTAAAAGATCCGTTGAACGATGATGCTGTGAAAGGATGCTGGATAAAGCCTGAGGATTAGTGATGCTGCAAAGGAATAATAAGTGAAAGCTCTCCTGTGAGCAATGTTGAATAGTGATGCTGTAAAGAGAATACTGTAAAATGGAGGCTGTATAGAATCTGCTGAATAATGGTACTGTGAAAGAACGATGAGTAAGAATCGATGAGTAATGATACTGAATGGTGATACGGTAAAGGAATGCTGCGAAATGTGATACTGAGTACGCAGAGTCTGCTGCATAGGTAGTGCTGTAAAAGAATGAGAAATAATGATACTAGATAATAATACCATAGAAGAATGTTGCGTAAATTCCATTGTATAATTAATGGTATGAAAGAATAATAAGTAATGATACTGAAGAGAGATACTGTTGAAGAATGCTGGATGAGGATGTTGGATAGTAAAGCTCAACATTGATGCTGTAACCGAATACTTGAAAACTCTGATTAGTAGTGATGCTGATCATTAATACTTGATAAAACTGCCGTGTAAAGATACTGGGAAGGAGTACTGAGAAACGGATACCAGAAAAAGAAAACAGAAAAGAATACCGAGAAGGATAGCGACGAAAGAAAGCTGGAGCAAAGATACTGATCTGGCCAAAGCAGAAGGTGACAAAGGGGTAAAGGAGAAGGGGAGAGAAAAAAGAAAGAGGAACAAAAATTGGAACAAAAAGAAGAGGGTAGACGAATGAGAACACAAGGAGGTATATGCAAAACTAAACAAGAGCGGCACCACTTGACTGTCAGATGTAAAAGGGGACCAGAGCGGCTGGTGTAAATAAGGTTTTAAGGTTCGGCACGAGGCTTGGTCAAGTCTCGACTTGGAAAAGGTAAGGATGTGCGAGCTACGGGGAAAAAATACCGAGATCATTGGCGCGAGATGGTACGGCTCAGCAGACGGGTCAATCCTAGCTTTCCATCAAGGATCGAGGGAAGAATAAGAGCTTGGGTGCACCGGATAAGGCGTAGCAGACGGGTTCGGGGTGCTGGCTGAACGTGAATAGTGTCGAATAGAGAACATGTACAAGTCAAACAGGAAGGGTGAACAGACCGTAAGTCACCAAGCTGATTTCAGACAGTTGCGATGTGAAAAAAAGGTTGTTGTACTGATGTTCCATTTAGGTAAGAAGCACAGTATGTGCTGCAGTCGGAAAAGATCTTCCTAGAAGAGAAAGCAAGTTGTGGGAAGAGAGAAACTCGGTAGGTCGTCGAGTCGAAGTCGTAGATGACATTTCTTGTAACTGGTGGTTTATCGCTTTGTTTTTTTCATGTGGTTGTTCGAAGGGCGCAAGTGCAGCATGTCGCTCTGCCATAGATGTTTAGGAAAGAGAAGCAAAGAAATTGGTGGAGAGGAACGGGCTTCGCAGGTGATCAAAATGAAATAGTTGGAGGTGGCTGTTGCAGATGTTTCGCAAAATTGTTGAGTCATGGGTAGGTATTACAGTTCGAACTGTAGTACCGGATATTTGTTAGGAGGGAGAAAAGTCGAGAGAACGGTACCAAGACCAGAGAGATTCTAGGGTCTTGAAGCGGCATGATACAAAATTTAAAGTCTTTTTATAGGTTGCCCGTAAGTTTTCCTTGTAGGATGTAGGATGTTTTGTTTCATAGTAGGCAGTGCAGTATGTGTTGCGCCCCCGAAGGTTGACTAGGATAGAGTAAAGTAGGAGATAGCGAGATAGAGAAAGAAGTTGCTGTGTCAGTAGTCGAAGCGAAGTAATAAAGGTTTCTAGCTTTGTTTGTAGGTTGCTTGGTATGATTCCCAGGTAGGCAATGCAGAAGCTGTCTAGGATAAAGAGAAGCTAGGGAAAATGAAACAAAGAAAGAAGACGTTTTCACTGTAGTCGAAGCGCAGTAGTAGAGGCTTCTTAACAATGGAAATGTCCATGCGCGGCGTGATTTTCAGAAATAATCGTGGCATCGACCTTAGGCCGTTTCTGAGAAGTAACAATACCCGGAAGCGTTGTGTTTAGTGACATTCAAGTTTATCGAGATGAAGATGCCTGATTTACGTTCGCGGAGTCACCGGATGACTCGAATAACAAAAGTGACAGCGGCATGGCTGTTTGAAGCTTTCCTCAACTCAATTCACAATCCACGATATGCATTCGTTGACGGTCGTTTATCTCAAGACAGGATGATCTACGTACATCTCTGCTTTTTCCGTCCATGAGAGGCCCAAGCTACTGTAAGATGGGGATGATACCATATAAGTTTGCCGAAAAGAAATATACGCTCGGCCACAACGGACTGGTGTGAAAGACAGGAATTGAGCGAGCGCCTTGCGCAAATTGTAGGCGGTGATGGAATCGTGGAGAAATACATGCAGGGAAAGGCAAGGAAAGGTTAATAGTTTATGCTTGATATGCTGGATATGGACTGGTGACGGCTTCATTTGTTACTATATTTTCAACGGAGGTTTGCGGAATGAATGGGCAGAACAGGGTGTGAGTTAGGAAAATATATACACGACAGCATCGGCTGGGACATGGAGGATTGCTCGAGTTTATGATGAATGGGACGGTAATGCGAAGCAGCAGACGAAAACAAGCTGGTGTAGGTTAGAGCTTCTCACTTAGTGAGCCGCATTGGGAACGACTACGGGTGACCTCATGAGTGTGAAGTTGGCGAAGACTCGCGATTGTATCAGGGCTACATTAAACCTGTGTTGCCAGGCGGGACCGCGTAATAACGTGGGTAGCGAGTAAGCCAGAGAAACTGAATAGGAAATGATGGTGTTTAATGATGGTGTTTAATGATGGTATAATATTAATCATTTTCTTGTATCTGGTATTAGCCTGGGCGTTTCTATGGATGACATCTCCACCAAGAACAAATACAAACAATGGATTTGCATATATGCTTGCACGCCTTTCAGAGCCAACTCTCAAAACACCTGGCTTCGTTGTAGTATGACTCCTCCATCCTATTCGGCGGAGTCGTATGGGTCATTTGGTACAACCACTTCCCTCTTCCAAAACACTTCACATCGTCCCTGGATATTCCATAACACGCTGTGGCAAATCGGACTGCACGACCGGCTGCAATGTATCTACATTTGCATCCGCGCGGCCAGCCATCCTCGACTCGAGACCCAGCGAGCTGCCCTCCTCGAAACTGCCACGCCGACCCCAATTTCTCGGCTGACGCTTCAGAAACGCACCGACAGAGCCCAGGTAGCCCTCGTGCCGCAAAAAGTAAGCCTGTTTGGCCCCCTTCGACCAGAACTTGATGGCATAGGAAAGCGTGTTCATAGTCTGTGGGTGCCCGCGGATGAAGCTGCCGCCAAAGTAAATGTGCGCAAGGCCGTGGATCTGGCTCTGCAAGAAGGCGAGTTGTCCAATGTTATTGGAAATGGCGTAAAGCAGCGATCGGGAAATGTCTGCCGAGGAGAATTGAGAGGCGTCGACGGGTAGTGTTGCTGCTTTTTCTACTTGTTGTTGTTGTTGTTGCTGTTTTTGTTCTTGTTGTTGTGTGTTGTGGTTTTGGCTGTTCGACTTGACATTAACATTGCTCTCGCCTTCCGCCGCCGCCGCCGCCGCCTGCTCTTCTGCTTCGCTTTCTGCTTCGCGCCTTATGCGAAAGACCTTGCCGAATGAACTTGCAATGGTCGTGCTCTTTAGCCCAATCTTGCCGTAGCCCATCCCGTAAATGTCACCCACCAGCATGTCCACATTCGAGTTGTCGCCTTGCGCAGCGTTATCAAGCATCTCGTCAAAGGTTCGCGCGCCAGTCAACAGACTCAGCAATCCCCAAAGAGTTCCGCCGCCTAGAGAAGTACCGCCCACGCGCTCATACTTTCGAGGGCCGGAAACCTTGAGAAAGGACACACCAGAGCCAATATTGACAAGCAGGTATGGGTATATGTTTTCTTCAGGACTAGCAAAGTGCATAGGGTCCGTTTCGCTGTACGTAAAGACCTCGCGTGGTATCTCTGTGATGAAGAAGTCAAGTCCTATTATCAAACACTCCATTTCGTCTTCTCGTATCACATCGACGCCGAGAGCGTCTTTTATCTTGTCGTAATATTTATACGCACCACCGCCAGTCGCCATGACGGTGAGCTGGCCGGGCTTGGAACCATTGAGAGTTTGTTGGTGCTCCTTGAGATGGCGCATAAACGCAATACAGTCGTCGATTCGGTCCGTCTCGAATGAGGAGAAGTTGAGGCGACCGCCCGGTTCTGTCGAGAAGGCTTCGCGCGAGAAGTAGACGAGCTTGGCCAGAGAGCCGCCAATCTAGGATGAGGCGCAAGAAAGGTACAGATCAGCCCAACTGTTCTACAGAGAAACAAGACAAAGTGCCGAGGAAGGAAATAGCGCGCATCTTGAACTCACATCTATGGCAACGTGGCTGACAACCGCCGTGTGGTTGGGAAGGCGGATGTCCTGGCTCTGGTGATAGTCAGGGGAGACGCGACCGCTGAACTGGGCTGCGGTTGGAGACGAGGCATTCTGGTCGACGATAAAGGCGCCCTTGACGTTGATTCTGACGCTGCCCGGGTGGTTGATGGTACTGTCAATCTCGGCCGTGGTAGTGACCGTCCTGGGCCTGCCCAAGTGCTCAATTGGTGGTGGCGCATCACCAGCGCTGTGAGGCGTCCCTGCGACAGTTTGTGTCATGGCTGTTGGCTCGTTGTTGGTCTAGTGGTTGCTGCTAGCGCTTGTCCTCCTGCTTCTGCGTCTTTTTCTTCTTGTACCAGTCTGGCGCGGCTGCTTTTGCACGGCGAATTGTGGAGGCTGGCACATGCGCAGGCAATTGATTGTCCTAGAATGGCGACGCTTCTTTGTCTCTTGTCTTTAGCTCTTCGGGGAAGCTGACGGGGGAAGCTGACAGGGCGCAAAACGGTTGCGACGTGGAGTATCTCGGGAACTCTGGTCTGTCGCTCGGTTGGTCGCTCGCTGTTCTTCTAGGGCTTGGAACTAACCAAGAGCACTGTTGCAATTGATGTGATACCGGATAGGAAGAGAAAGACAGCAAGCAATGGTCGGGTCAAGGGACGTCGAGGGTGGCGGTAGACATGGCTGAGCTGAGCCGAGGTGAGCAGATTGCCAGAATCGCAGATCATAGGCTGGAGAGGTCGTCGGGGTCTTGGAAGGGCACTTCGGGGCTTTGGATTGGGGTAGCGAGGCCTTGAACTCGGCTCAGCGGGACCCGGAGCTCAACGGCCCGCAAATCGCACCGAAGGTCGCGTGGTGTGGTCCCCGCGAGGTTCTGTGAAGCCCTGGAGGCAACTCCCCACAGCGATGGAGCCCGCTAATAGGTCTCCGCGCAAGAATCAGGAACCGCTGCCAAAATTGACAGGACTGCCAAACCGTCTAAAAGGAAATACCCAGGTACTGGCAGGTAGGTGTCTTGCAGTTCATGTCGTCAAAGTCAAGAACCATGCATCCATCCCCTTGTTCTTCGTTCTGCGACTTCCATAGCAGGAGAGTTATAAACACGCTTTGTTGCTCAGCTAAAGATGGAGAGGCCACGCTGTCCGGTTCGGTCTTCCAAACAAAAACGCAGAACGGGACAATCTTGCCAGCCCATTGTTTGTAATGCTTTTACGAAAACCGCCGTCGCCAGCTCCACCAGCACCGGCGCATTTCCCCAGACTTGCGCGAAACTCTCCATATGCACGCCCAACCGAGCGAATAGCATCAGAGTGGCCCTGCCAGCACCCGATATCAGATCCCCCACTTTGCAGACATTTTTCAAGGACTGGCAATGCTTTGAGGTGGTTATGATTTCACATTACATACTACCGATGTCGTACTTTTGCTAATCATTACTGCTGCCATCTCAGAAAAAGTGGCCGCCCGGCACGCATACAAAGACGGCCGTCAAGATGCCGCCCACGACCACGCCCGCAAGTAGCGAATGCAAGAAGATCTTGTTGTGGACCGTCCTTAACGCGGGTTCCTGGATCCAGACCTCCTTGTCAAATAGCTTGCGTACCAAGTTCCGTTGCTGGTACTTGGCCACCCACGGCTGGTCCTCATAGGAGTTGGCGGTGCCAAAGCTTGCAAACCGGCCCAATGATCCCTTCTCGCCACTGCTCGATACATCGTCCTCTTGCATTTCCACGTCGTCGTCTCCAAAGATCTCCCACGGGCTCAGTTGCCGCCGTCGCACGCCATGCATGACGATACAGATTCCTTTGTGGCCTGCCCACCATGTTGCAATCCCGGTCACCAGCAAAATGGCAGGAAGAGCTCGGTAGCCCCGGGGCACGCTGCTGAGACATAGTACGATGTATGCAACGAGGCTGCCGATGACAGTCGATATACCAAGAATACTGGCCAATTTGATGCGTGGTGGGTTGCCGTTGTGTATGCACCATCGAATGAAGTTGGGATGCGCCTGAACGCGAAGTGTCGTCTCGACAGACCGTGCAACCTGCCGAAAGGCTGTCGGGTGCGTCGTATGGCTGAGTGCCATGAGGAGCTGTTTGCGTTCACGTGCCGACAAATTGAGTTGTCGTGGCGCATCGTCCATGATGTAGGTCGCAATTACTCGATCGATCTCGGTACGAAACGGTTGGATGGTGACTGTCGCTCCCGCATTAGCCAATACCGCTCTCTGCCATGTCCATGTAGCATTATTTCATGATACGGCCCGCAGATTGGGCCACAGTTTGGCTTACAAGGTGCTGGGCAACCAGCTGCTGCAAAGGCGTCTGCTGCCTGATTTCGCCAAGTCGCTGCATCCGACCTCGATCCCGTTGACGACAATTCATCCGTGCGCGACGGCGTGGCAGGCGGTGTCGAGAATGGATTGCTCTCCCTGTCTGCGAATCTGGTCGAATGCTTTTCTGAAAGTCGTAAAGAATTCCCCGGATTGGTGCGGTTGCCGTCTCTACTAAAGTCTGTGCCCCTGAGGACCGCCGACATCACGGCTGAGTTGCGCCTAAGTCCATTGCGATGTTCCCTTTGCAGCTTGGCAAATGCTTCATCCTGCTGCTCCTGGGACCACTCAGGCGCGAGCGCAATGTCTGGTGTCGTCGTGCTATTGAACCGTTCTTGATAGGAGCGGTGCCACAGGTAGAACTGCAAATTCTCTGCACTGTGCTCAACGTATAAGAGAAAGTTCATAAAGTCCCGAAGAGTGCATGGCTACTGAAAGTCAGCTTCCGTGATAGTTCCCACATACGGCTGATGTGACTTACTGGACATGTCTCGCCATCAATGATTTTGTCGAAGCCAAGACCTTCGGGGATGGCTACGCTGAATTCTGATCCGCTGCTACCGATGGAACGGTGCGCTACGGAACGCGGGTCGTCGTTGGACTCTGCTCTTTCGAGGGGCGGCAGCACCGCGTTACGAGGGTTGATTTTGAGCCAGCCCATGGTCTCGAAGTGTCGGAAGTCTCAAAGGCCGCTCAAAGAAAGTCTCTAAAATTGTGTATTTTCGGATTGTGAACAGTGCTGACGGGGCGAATCTTCAAGTGAAAAGAATCAACAAACCACGACATTAAGCATTGAAAGGAGATCGGGTTTCCTCGCAGGTCTGGCACAATATACTGCAGCACTGAACGCTAACTTTTCTCATTACTGAAAGAGTGGCAAGCCATTCTCTGAAATATTCCGCTAATAACAAATTCCCACGGCCAGACGGCGCCAGGCATGGGAGGGCTAGGATGCGGCTATGTCCTCGCGCCAATTGTCGATTTGGTTAGGCTGCAGAGCGGGACCAATTGCCAACGAAATTCAATAACCCAGCAAGCAACCTCCAATTGCCTAGGCACTTGACGCTGGTCAGGGGATACCGCTTGGCCTGGAGGCCAAGGCATTGCACCAGCAAAGAAGATTAGCAGTGGTGGCCAGAGGAAATGATGGACCACTCGGCATCGAATGAGATCGTCATATTGCTTCTGTAAGACCGACTGGCTTTGGCGCTACAGAAGTTTGTCGTTGTTGTATGCTGAGGGTGTGTACCATGCTTTCCCCACGGCCCTGCCTCCTCAACCAATGCCTTGGACTCGACATCATCGACTACAGACTGGATTGCTTGGTGTGGTTGCCCCTTCATCATCTTTATTCCAACCCTTTCGGCGCTCTTGCTGAGCTAGCGCCAAGGCATCTTCCTTGCGAGCACCGGCAAAAGATCCCAAACTCTCGGACCTGAGGGCTTCGGAGCATAACTACAACAGGATTGGGGCCCTTCATGTCGAACCTGAGCTAACAATCCGGCAGCGGCGCTGGTTCTTCTAGGGTCTCCACAAAAGAGCACTTGATGGCCCTAGACAGCTCGTACTAAAAGTCCCACGGTCGCCACCGCGGGGTGAAATCGCTTCACACAGACCACATGGCATTCTGGAAAGCATTCCGCGTTTCCTTGTTGTCGTACCACTTTGCAAGACGACAGGACGGCACGCACGAGTCACCGTTCTGGAAGTGCTCGTGCTGACTCGATTCTTTTCTGATTCAAGGGCACCTTGTAAGGTGTTGAGATACCATAATAACGGTACATACAATTAAATGCACAGCGCAAGTTTGAGTGAGCATTTTCGTCGAAAAGACACGATTCGCATACGCCAACGTCCTGATGAACTCCGAAACTGCTTGTACTTGAATCCTCTTCCCGTCCTTATTTCCAGATAGAAGATAGAAATGTCCTCGTAGACTTGCCCAGCCAGGGTGATCCATACTGTCAGTAGGATGCCTATCTGTGCGCAACGATAAGATGAACAACATCAGCCCATTTTTCTTGCAGGGAGTCATGCATAGAAGCATTGTGACAGCTGTCTTGAGCGGGTCACAGCACGACGCTTCTTGTGCTTTCTTCTCCTGCTTCTTTTCCCACATACGGCCGATTGTCTTTTGCGCGCTTGGGCGGGCGGATCATGATGGCTTTTCGAGAGCTGATTTCTTCTTGTGGCGTCCGCTATGGGCCATGCTCCATTGACCCGCGCAGGCCTGATATGGCAGACTTGACTTGACTTGGATGGATCGTTTACCCATACATATTACTGCGTGAAGAGGCAAACTATTGATGTTAAATTGGCAGTCTTGGCTTGTGCGTTTGCTTGTGCTTTGTTTTGTTCATGTTTTTGTTGTGCTAGTGTGGCCGTTGCTCCGGCAGTTGATGGATTTGCTTGGAACATCTAGGTGTGGCTGGAGAGTCAGTGGTCCTCACGATACTATCGGCCACGTGAGATTGAGTATACGACGTTTATTGTGATGGAGAAGTTGAACTTCAATGCTGTTTCTTTCCAATACTAATTTGTAGATCGTAATCAATACCATGAGCTGAAGAATAACTACGAGACGCCCAGGTGCATTGTGCTGTCCATCTACTCATTTGCTTCTCATGTAGTGGAGGAAGGGAGTTGAATATCTTTATTAAAAAGGCCCATGGAAGGTTGTCGCAGGATGCGATTGGTCTTCATCGTTTAGCAGCGTCCAGAATCAGGTCAATTGTATCAAGTGTCTACTCACGTATCCGGCAGGCATGGCAAGGAAGTCGTGCGTTCAGGCTGCTACAGTCAATGCGCGAGGAGGACAGGTTGATAGATTAACCCAAAGGTCAACCAATACCTTAATCACGTTGCAGACTCCACATTCGCTAAACATTCAGCTGAGGCTTGCGACTGTCAAGGTGCGGAAAGGGCTGCCTCAAGGGGAAGGACAGGTGGACTGGGATTTCCATTTTAGCGTTCGTTTTAATATACTAATCAAAGCGTACATCCCCGTGTCTTTACTCCGTTGTCAGCCTAATTGGCCGGTCAGCGTTCAGCAGCACCTCTGTATTACCCAGTATGTGACGATGTAATGTAGAGACGCAGGTACAGCTAGGTACTTCATGCAGATGTGTAAGAGCGGAGACTTTGAAAGTGGAAACCACTAGCAGTTACAGAGTCGTCGTTGACCGAGTGGCACAGCGGCCACGGCGGCAGTAGTGAGTGGCTAATATAAATGGGTCTCCTTTCCTATGATCAGCATTCGGCAGTATTGAGTGGAGCGGGTGGGAAATTCTAGCTGGGATGCTGGGATGGCGAGCGATTCATGTCTATTGGATTGCCCTTGCTGTCTTGCGTGGAAACTGTAGATTCTATGTTCTTTCTTTCTTGTCGTTTTGACTTTTGACGGTGATGTGATTTTCAGCAGATCTTTTCAGATGTGTGTGTTTCTGTCTTGGCGGTCGGAGGTCGTGCTTGGACAAATGGTGTTAATGGGTGAGGGAAATCTAGGCGCTGTTTTACTGTGCTTGTTCAGATCCCCAAATAGAAATTTCAGAATGTATGGAGTAGATGATTTCCCTTTTTTCAATTGAGAAAAATCCATCTGGTTCCCTTGAAAGAGGACCAAGAGAATTGCCTCGGTTCACAAGAGTACATGTATCAAGCGAATATGAATTCCAAAAAAGTTGTTTATTCCGCATTCGTCCTCGCATCATTATTATCTTTGGTGAACCTCAACTACAAGTCCTCATAATTACAGCCAGATCCTCCAAAGAAGCTTTCGTCAGCCTCATTCTTTTCACTTGTGAGCGGAATCTGATGTCCGCCGCTTTTCTTGAAATAAAAATGAAGCCGAGTTGGCGAAACTCTGAAACTTGATAACAGAGTCATGGAGGTGAAGTCAACATGCTATGCGAGGGCAATCTTATTATTCCATATCGTTTCAGCTGCCGAAAAGTATGCCTTCTGTGGAAAGAGAAGGAAAGGTCGTGGAAGGGAAGACGAACGTCACGAAAGTCGCTTGAAATACCTAGTTTTGGAATAGTAATCGCTGGGGCTGTAGCTCATTTAGCGTTATTGGATCGTGAGACCACAGATGGCGAATCGTAGTTTAGGACTGATATGGGACGCAATATTGACAATTTAATATAGTTTGGCAAGTGGATTCAGTAAAGGGAGGCACTGTTTGGTTGTGATGATCCCGGGTTTGGCTCGAGATATCGTGAAATGGAATGACCGTCCTCGTTTTGTTGGTGAATGTTCCTAGCGCTTCCGTCAAATAATTCTCAAGATTGGCGCGTTTGTACATTCGCACTCTGGAAAGTCGGTAAGCAGTTTGGTTTCTTCCTCTCTATTACACCGAAGATCATGCTCACTTTAACTATTTGCCATCATTCCTCCCGTGAGCTTCTACACATTTTTTGTATTCTGATTCGCTTGCAGTTTCGATCAAGTCAAGGCCTTCGCGGAAAGCATTACCGCTTCAAATGCGAGTAAACAAGGCAAATGTTTGTGGATTAGCATGGTGTTTTTGTCTTGGAAACATCGCGATCGCATTTCAAGCTTAGGCTGTAGTTGACTCTGAGTCTGGAGGGTCATTTATATGCATGCCTGAGGGAGAAGTCACTTTACGAACTGACCATTCTATAGTTGAATTTCTAGGCTTCATGCTCATAGCTGACTATCCAGAGCTTCTCTACTTCTCACCACGACTGGCAACGCTCCTTGGCGTCCAAACAGCGCCTCTTGTAATAGATTGACAGATGCATATGGAATACGCAGCGGTGTCAGCAATTCCGTTCTGAGCTGACTCCATCAGCGCATCACGGCAAGCGCCATAATAAGGCATATTTCTGTTCAGCAAGCAATTCACAGTGTGGCGGTGTGCTGGGCATCTCCGTATTAAGGACAGAATTTATTGTAATTAGTGAACCAGTTCACATTCAGTAAACAATAGAAGCACACCGTTTTTGGTCACGGTGTAGTCATATATGATAAGTCGTCCTCACCTTTTCTTACCACTCGAAAATATTGAAAGCATGGAGGCGGGTCAGCCCTAGTCTGCTGAGAATGCCCTATACTGAATGCCAGAAGAACATAAGTTGATACCCTGAAGCTGATGCACTCGAACCGGCAATCGCCATCTCAAGAAACCACGAATTTGTGATAACCAACGAGATATCTGCTCATCAGCTGCGCAAAGTGATCTTACTCAGCCCTCACTGACACAATGGCGGCTTGGGTTTTCGGGTGTTTTCATTATTGGAGGGAGACCGAGCACATGTGATGCCTGGATTCACCGCTTATAGGATATTTATTGCCCGGATTGATTACATGGTTGCTGGCTTACTGAAGATGTCTGTCCATCGAGCTGAGAGGACCGAGGGTGGATGATTACGCATATGTAGCCTACAAAAGGAAGAATGCTTACCGCGAACCCTCGCCTCTTGAGCAACATCTATAACCTTTGGCCATACTCTCGACTCCTGAATTCCAGAACCGTACCGACGAATCCAAAAAGTTTTCGCGGCACAATGACAGAACAACCTCGTGCATGGACGCACAGCGTCGACGAGCGCGTAGCAGTCATTGCAACCCATCTACATGCCTCTCCAGCGATGCAAACCAAACTTCCTGGTCTCAAGGATCTCCTAGACGATTACCTCGACCCGTCTAGCTCCATAGGTACAGACGAAGACCAGGAAGGCTATCATCGGCGCTTGCTTCGGGTCTTTCGGGATTCCAAGGATGACTTTGCATATGAACAGTGGCTGACGAAGTTGCAACTGGACGACCAGAAGCGTGTTGAAGAGTTTGTGGACGGAGGTAGTGTGGAAAAAGCTGGCCGTGGGTACAAGCATGGTGTTAGTCTTGGTGTGCGTGAGCATATCGAGGAATTGGTCAGGGGCGGTGCGAAGCCGGTCGTTGTCGAAGGCTTGAACAATGTCATTGTTGAGAATGACCAGAGCAAAGAAGGATTTGTGCAAAACACTGTTGATGAGCTGATACAGCCATTCAAGCATCACCATGCATACTCGAGCATTGTAAGTCAAGATATGTGAACACTACTGACATGAAGCAGGCGAATTTCTCACTGACGATGTGCTCTAGGTGTATAAAGAGGTGCCGTTCCAAAACTGGGGTTTGGACGTTCAATATGTGCCATCTTACACTTGCATTCCGACATCTGTAGCCGCTATTCAGCAGATCATTAGATATGCCAAAACACATGACTTGGGAGTGAGATGTGCTGGGTTTCGTGAGTTCTTCCTCATCCGACAACTTTCTCGCTATGCGCTGATTCGTGAGCGAAATAGGCCATTCCTGGTCTCCTATCTTCGGACGCAATGGACAAATCACAATCTCACTGTTGCCGCTCCAAGATGTTACTAAGATCCCCAACTTTACAGCTTTGGGCAAGGCATTCCCACAGTCCAAGCCAACGGAACTTGAGACAATTGAAAGCGTCGTTGCGACATCTTCGACACGTCCAAAGACACCCAGAAATACTCTTGTACGCATTGGTGTGAGCACCACAAATGAACGCCTTCGCCGATGGTGCATCGATAACGGCGAGGTCACCATACCATTGAACACAATCATGGTGGAAATGACCATAGGAGGCACCAATGGTTCCATATGCCACGGCGCTGGGCGCCAGAATACAACGCTAAGTGATCTTGTTCGCCGTGTCGAGTACATTGACTGCAATGGCGAGCTACGCATTGTCGAAGATTCGGAGCACCTCAAAGCCGCGAGCGGGTGCTTTGGCCTCATGGGAGTCATCACACATCTAACGCTCGAGTTCCATCCCATGACCTATGCTCTTATGAAACCACAAAAGCTTGCCGTTGTGCATACGATACCCCCACCTGATAATATGCTCGAGGAGGATATTCCGCCCGCGTTACGCATCGATATCACGCCTGAGAAGCGACAAGCGGATATCGAAGCCTTTGAGAAGCACTGCACAGACGACTACTACGTCGAGTACTTTTGGTTCCCATATGCAGACGAGTGCTGGATCAATAATTGGAACAACACCGAGGATAGCAATGGAGTCATCGACTACCCCAGCGAGGCGCAAACCTTTTTCATGTTTGTGAGCCAGTTCACGTTGAACTTGCTGCAGGATAGCAAGGTACTGAATGAGCTTGCAAATGCTGTCAACCTTGACACGGCAGCCGTGACTCTTCTGTCAAGAACGGCAATGCTTGCGCTCCCCGCATGGGACAAGCCTGTCAAGACATATCTGACGGATGCTCTACATTTCCAGCGCGGCATACAGAACGTTAGGGTGCTGGATATGGAAGTCGAGATGCCTCTGCTCCCAAAGAAGGAGAATCCGAGCAAGCCTAGTTTTGACCTTGTGCGGCGTGCCTGGTGGGATGCTATTCTCGAATGCTACAAGCATAGCGACACATGCCCGCAGCGCATGCCACTCGAGATGCGCATCATGGGTGACAGCGAGATTATCATGGCACCACAGAGGGGCAACACACTCGGAACATGCTCAATCGAAATCCTCACGCTTGAAAGTGCGAAGAGCCTCTGGAAGCCGTATGCAGAGGAAGTCTTGGCCAAGTGGCTCAGCTACACAGATACCGAAGGCAAGCCGTTGAGGTCGCGACCTCACTGGGCCAAGCAATGGGCGGGATTCGAAGTTAACGGAAGACCTTGGCTGGAAAAAATGAAAGATGTGGACAACAAAGACGAAATTCTCGAGTTCAAGAGAGTTCTTGGTAAGATTGGAAAGGATCATGGGTGGACTCTGGCAAATTTGAAGAAGCGGTTTTCCAACGATCTTTTTGACAGCCTATTCTTTGACAATGTTTAAGTAGTGACTCTCCTATAGAGTCAAGTTAGTCGGCTTCAGCAATGTCAGTATTGCTGCTTGCATCTAGATCTTGTCTGTTAGTGTTTTGTACGACCATGCAGCCATATTCTGGCCCCACTTTGCAAAACAGCCATCGACTTGACTGGTGGTCATAGCTCCCAGCAGACCCACAGCTATCCGAAAGTGGAAGGAATGACAGCATTGGTAAAGGTCACTTTCGACTTCACACGTTTGTTTGCAGCAGAATTTAGGCTCTACACCACCACCAAGAACCACAATCGCCCACCATGTTCAGCTTCGTGAGTATCTCAGAGCCCTATATAGACCCTCAGTATTTCCAAAGCGTAACAGGAACTCTAATC
This sequence comes from Coniella lustricola, assembly GCA_003019895.1. Taxonomy (NCBI): domain Eukaryota; kingdom Fungi; phylum Ascomycota; class Sordariomycetes; order Diaporthales; family Schizoparmaceae; genus Coniella; species Coniella lustricola. The sequence continues at coordinate 48,734 of KZ678438.1, forward strand.
AGATGCTTTTTTGACAGCGAAAATCCAAGGATATCATCACCCTCTTCCACAAGGCCAGCTCGCCCGCCTCGGTGCGCGTGGCAACGGTGTTGAAGCAAGCCTCTGCCAACTCGACCGAGCATGCTACTGAAGACCAAGCGAGCGACCACTCGGCCCAAACGACACCCCACCGTGACGAGTTCGAGCTCAATGTGACCGAGGACCTGCCCACTACCGACCAATTACAGACCATCTTGGAGTATGTTGGCAAGAACAACATCCCCACGGTGATCCAGGGCGCCTCATCAGAGACTGAAGCCATGCGGTTGTTCAAGAAGAGTGCAGAGGCTTTCCAGAGACCTATTGTATGTGCTTCCTATGTCATCAGGTACATTTGTTTCTAATACTGACGCGCGACAGACTGTGGACTGGAACAATGGCAAGGTCGTCGTTGGAGCCGACGAGTCCAAGATACTGAAAATGCTCAACCAACCCTCTTAGAGGCCATTGGTAGATCTTCTGACTGGCTGTTTCTGACATTCATAAATACTACTCGCGAAGATATCCAATTCTGCTTTCGAATACAATCCGTTTGTGCGTATATTGATGCGTGTGTCCATGCGTGGAATATGTGCCTTGCTCTACATGCTCTGAACCTACCTTGTCGACACTGATCGCTTTTCTGAATGTGGTTCGACGAGTTTTTGTCTTTTTCTTGTTGAAATGTGCAATGCTTTCAGTGCTTTGGGTATTCGCATTGATGATATAAGAAGACACCGTTGACCGGACCTCTCTTCAACTAAATTGTAACATCTATCCCCTCACGAAGTGTTAGAGTCACAAGCCTGCACAGGACAGCAGGAACCGGCTTGATATGGCAGTTCTGTAAGGATCTCGTCTGGGATTATTCAGCTGTGAATAAAAGATATTTGCTGCGAAGGTAGTGAATGGTAATCTCCTTTCCGAAATCAAGGCCACTCAACTCTCATATAAGTCCAAGTTTCATCACACTGCCATATTGAGTGTTACTGGGTTCTATTCTATACCCGGGCCCCTCTCTCCTCTTTTCTATTTCTTTTGTTCTACTCCTTCCTTTGTGCACCACACTATAATAAGCATAGCAATGACTTCCACCATGTTGTGAATCACAAATTGGCGAAGACTGTGGCATATCCAGGCTTCTTATAGATACCTACCTGGGCATGGCTTGGACGAGACCGCCTATCTTCTTGGCGGAGACTGGTATCAACCGCTAGCTTCCATTGAAGGCAAAGCAAGATTCACTCTCCGAGCCTCGACTTTCACTTGAGCAGACCTATTGACAAAGACAATCTCTTCACCTCTGAAAAGTCAGCAGGTATTTCACAGCCAGCAACCTTGACCACCAAACCAGCTCAAGTCGACAATATCCCCAACCTTCGCGCCGTTAACCTGGCCAGCGCAACTCCAAAAGCTGACACAAGCGTAGACTTCGCCATGCTAATTAAAATTCTCCTTTTATTATTTGAAAACATGGCAGCTCTGGCTAACCAGAGCGGCCATCTTTCCTTTTCAGCTCAACAGAAACGCGTTCGTCTGTGAACATCTGGCAACAAAACGAACGGATAGCCAAGACCAACAAAGTTGACAAAGCAAGCACGCTTCGTTCACGCTCTTGCAAGGCTCAACGTGATTTGCAGATACGGTATGTATGATCTCAGAAAATCGATTGATGACGAGGTTCGATTCTTCCTATTCGTTCTGACGCTTGCGCGAAGGTCATCCCGTTATTCCGACTCTATTCATCCTTTCAAACACAACAACTCCTCTCAACTCGTGGTGAGAAGATGGCTTCGTGGTTGCGATACCTGCAGCTTGAAGAGGTTCCTCCCTTCCTGGGAACCTCTGCCATCTACGCGTGGTCGATCATCTCGCGTATCTGGCGCACTGCCGCAGGCATCGGTGCTGTCGCGCCGATTCAGACTGAGACCGAGGGCCAAGCTATTGCTCGAAACGATCAAGGTCAAGGCCAAGACGGTGTTGGTAACGAGCAGCAGAAGGAAATTTCTAAGCCGGAGCTGAAAGAGCAGCACGGTTCCGACATTGGCCAGCATCAGACTCTGTCAAAGATCGACGAAGACGAGAACGAAGGCGAAGACAACAAGGACACTGCCAAAGTCGACAGCGTCACCCAAGGTGAAGAGACCGTTACCACCAATGTGACCGAAGCCGACAAAGAAGACAAGGACAATGCCAAAGTAAAAAACGTCACTGAACACGATGACTTTCCCAAGACTCCTACCACCACTAAAAATGACAGCACAAACAAGGAAATGAAAGCCACTGAGAACTCCAACGATGCCAACGACAAAAATATGGCCGATACCAAAGCCAAACACATCCGCGACATGAAGAGAGCCGACAGAAAGCGCCGCAGGAACAAGAGCAAAAAAGCCAACAAAAAGGCACGTGAGGCTGCCTCGACTACCTCAGCTGCTAGGACTACTGTCGCCCATAATGAGATCCAGGAGGCTGCTGAGGCTGCTATGCGAGCTATTCGCCGAGAGGATTGGTACTCTGGCGAACGACGACGCCTGCCGATGCAAGAAAACGCGTACTTGGAGATGATGAGAGCAGTTGTACGTAGTGCGCAGAGGGCGCAGACTATACACAGTCGGGAGTTTCAGCATGTTTTTGATGCTCCTGGTGTGGAGACTGGTGGTGGTGGTGGCCGTGGCCGTCAGCAGGCTGCCACGGAGGATGAAGGTGAACAGCAGGGCGAGGAGGATTAGGAAGTGTATTCTGTTGAGGGGTTATATGTGGTTCTGCGACAGTCTGCGAGGGCAAGATATGCCGGATGCTCTCAGGATCGAATGGGACTCGCAGGTCAAGAGGAGCGTCGGCAGAAGTGAATTATCTGTTTGGAGAACAAGAGTGCCAGGTACCGAGCCTGCGCTCTTTATCATTGTGTTCCGAGGAACTGTGGGCTTCGACCTTACAACGCGAATAAAATAGGCAAGCTTCAAACACCACGATTGCAGTACTCGTTCCTATTCGCAGCCATCGAAAGGTCGACCAAGGAGAAGAACAGAGTACATAAGGAGGATCGGATGAATAGACAGACCAGTGAGACACCCAGCAAACACTACTGATTTTTTCAATCTGTCGTCAACTTGCAAACATAGGCTTAGGCAATAGAAAGCAGTCCGAGCATTTTAAGTCACAATTGAGAACCTTAAGTTAGGCATAACACAGATCGTGCGTGCGTTTCCTACGGTGTAGTCCATGAACAGCTGGCAACTACAGTGAAGAGTACCGCTTGACCGGTCGTCTTCTTCTCGTTATGTTGCTCTGTATAATCATCAAAAACAGCATCCGTGCTCAAAATTGCTCTACACCAGACATGAATCTGGCATATCATCAACAGCAACAGCAACAGCGACTTTGATTCTGTTTTTGTATTTCCTCTTGTCATCGTGCTCTGAATAGAGTTCTTGATATGCCTTGCCTCCGCTACCGCACGATTCATCCTTATTCTGAGGCTCTTTGTATTGCAGTCTTCCTTTATCCATCAGCTGGCCGTGCGCCGACTTGTGTAATTTTTGTTCAACCCGCTGTCTCGTCATCTCGATCTTCCGCCTCGTTGTACTTGACAAATCATGCCTTCTGCACCAGACCCGTCACTGCGTCCTCAATTTGCTTGTCGGAAAGTCCTGAAAGCACACAGCGTGTTAGTGATTCTGTTCGGCCACATACACGTCCTCTCTTTTGTCTCCGAGGGCTGATCGTGGACCCCTCACCTTCTAACGAGTGGCTCTCCTCCTTGCCAAACTCGTACCGCGCGTAGACCTTTGGCTGTGTGCCCTGGGCCTCCCGGAGCATAATTGGGATCGAGGGGTTGTGCTTCTTCATGGTGGGATATGTCCTCGTGAGGAACGCTCTGTTTGGACATCGATTAGTCAGTGTTTGGGCATGCAATGGCATCAGGATTTGTGAAGCAGAAAGCTGGCAAGCGGAATGGCAGAGGCGCAGAAGCGAAGAGGCTGGAACGGCTTCGCAGTCTGCGAATGTGCTTTGCTGGTTGACAGGCCAAGCTTGTAACTTGTTCATCTGACTGTGTCGCCAGATTGATCTATCGAACTCACCTTGTCGCGGCGCTTTGCTCCGAGGTCTGGCAGAAGAGGAAGCGGACCTCCTTCAAGGACTTTGTGAAGGCGTACTTGGTCGACATTTTGGGCTCCGAATTGGGTCGAGCGCTGCTGCGTTTGAAGTTTCGAGCTGACTTGTCAGTTGACCTGTGGAGGAGGTGAGGGTCGCAGGAGCTGAGAGGCGAGCGCCGTGAGTCTGTACTATCAATTGGCGGCTTCAATTCGCGATAAACCGACCGCGCGCGCTACGACGTTTTGGCGGAGGCAGAGTGCACAGATACATATGCTCAAGTAGTCCCGCCTAAGTGCATAAAGGTGACGTACCGGGGGTTTTCTGATTGTTAGCAACACGAAGACGCTGAGTGGCTCTGATCCTGCGCAGGCTGTTAGTGGATACAGATCTTCAAGACAGTGGTCTGCTTATCTCCGGGGGACTGCTCCAAGCTGCTCCTGCCAGTCTCCCCAGCACTGCAAGGCTGGCCTACAGGGCACTAACAGCATACTGCAGCATAACCCACCAATTGGAGGAGCCCTGGGGCGCTGGGACACAGTCTCTCAGGGCTTGAGCGTGCCCGCTGAAAACGCCCAAGTGCCCTGTTCGTCCACCCGTTAGCGGCCGCATTTTGCGCGGCTCCTGGGCTCCTGTCATCGGACCCCGAATTGGCGATACTGTTATCAGCGCCCGGTTTTAGCACCTTACTATCGCGGGTCGCCGGTTCGCTGCCCTCGATTTTTAGGTCCAATTGTTGAGATTATTCCCTAGTCCCATTTCTCTCAAGAGAACAATTCGCCGACTCCATCACCTCCGTCACCACCGTCACCACTACTACCATTGCCAAACATCATAGTCCAAACTCTGACACCCACGCGACGAGAAAAAAAAAACACCCGGGACAGGGAAAACTATCACCTCTAAAAAAGATGCCTCCTACGACCAACTTTGCCCGCGCCGCCCGGCCCATCTTCTCCTCCGCTTCGGCCGCCGCCCAGACCCGCGCTGCCTTTTCGCGCTCATCGGCTTTCCGCCAGCAGCAGCAACTCTACCGTCGCCAGCAGTGGAGCCGGAGATGGCAGAGCACGACTGCCGATGCACAGCCCAGCTGGTTCAAGCGCATGTGGGATAGTCCCATTGGCATCAAGACGGTGCACTTTTGGGCTCCCGTCATGAAGGTATGTTGTGCTTTTCTCGTATGCAGATAGGTCAATTATGATAGAGAGCGAGGAACTGTGGTCCAGACAAGAGATGTGAAGGGACAGTGTTTGCTAGAAAACCAAGACCAGAAGCCCCTGTTGCCAAGAAAGAAGCAAAAACACAACTGCAACATGGAACAGAACGCTGACCATCATTACCACCACCAACAGTGGGCTCTCGTCCTTGCCGGTGTCTCCGATTTTGCCCGCCCCGCCGAGAAGCTCTCGCTGACGCAAAACGCTGCCTTGACCGCCACCGGCTTCATCTGGACCCGCTGGTGCCTCATTATCAAACCCAAGAACTACCTGCTCGCCGCCGTCAACTTCTTCCTCGGTATCGTCGGTATTATCCAGGTCTCGCGCATCCTCATCCACAACTCGAGCCAAAAGGGTGTTGAGGGCGCCGTTGCCGAGGCCAAGGCGGAGGCCAAGGCCGACGTCAAGCAGGTCAAGGAGGCTGTCAAGAGCTCGTAAAGAGGGGATACCTTGTCTTGCGCTTTTGTGACAGAGCGCGGGAAATTTTTCTAGGGGTGGGATTATATACTTGCGTCGCGCTCGCGTGGAAGGTGTGTACGAGAAGGTCTGAACGATACGAGGGGAATGCCGAGAGGCTAGCAAGAGTGAGGACGCGGAATCGTCAACCATAGGAAATTCTACAGCCCACAGCTAACGAACGCCTCACATGGATATTTTGGTTGGCGGAATAAGAATAAGAACAAGCAGGATGTGTGGCATCTTCCTAGTTAGCTAGCTATCCGGCTCGTTTTTGAAAACGATTGAACATGGACGAGAACGGGCAGCACAAGCAGCCAAACAAAAAAGAAAAATAGATCGCACAAAGGGATTCTTCTTCAGGCGGATCAGGCGGATGGATTGTTGAAGGGCAGTTGGCGCCGTTTCACGAGGGATCTGTATAGTGATAGTAAGGATTGACGGGAAATTATAACGCTCAAAGTAAGTGCTATTGGTTTGGCTCTTTTAGTCTTGGGATATTTAAAGTCAACAACGCGATCTTCCGAAGCGAAACATTGCGAATTGCTACATTTTCACCTTCTGAGACTGTGATCACATCACCACAGCCGATCGTCTATGAGCTCACGTTCAGTCTGGCAACAACAGATCCCACAAGCACTCTTCAGCAGGATCCTCTTCTTGTATTCATACTGTAATATATTCAACTCATACCTGGCTAAACACTCTGCACTTCCCGTCTGTATCAATTGTCTTAGACATCCTACTTTTAAGCATCTCAATATTGAAGTTCCAAGGGCGTACATATACACATTTGCAAAACAAAAGGCCGACGCCCATATGCAACTTTCACATACTGATCTCGATCTTTATCAATCTATGTCGATGGCAAGCCCGGTATTCAGTAAGATAAAAACAAAACTGATGAACATTCAGTTGTAGGACTTTCCTGCGTGCCTCCCTTTTGTGGGAGTGTGTGCATGTGCGAGAAATGATACATGGCTTTTCGTTTGTTCTTTTGAGATCCCCTCTGTCATCACATTTGCTTGCTCGTTCGCTGACACTATCCAGAGTGCTACTGCTTGCTGCTACTGCTGTGTTGCAGCTCAGCAACGACAGCCTTCTCTTGTATAAGGATATTCCATCTTTCAATACTCATAAATTCGCCCTTTTCCTTGCTTTATGTACACAGCTGCTGTCTCGCTTCCTGCCACATGATTCCCGAAAATGAGAAACGCGCAACGAGATTCATGTTCATCGCAACCCTCTTCCCGTCCGTTGATCTCCTAACCCAGCCATAGACATGCAATATCCTCCAAATACAGCACACACAAAACACGATTTACACAATCGACACATGCTGCCCAAACTCATGGCAATTCGCAATTATTCTGAGGAGTAGCGTCCATTTCCTGAGGAAGATCGACCACGGGGAAGGAACCCGGCAATTCGCACAGAGTTCGACAAGTAGTGTTTACTGTAAATATGCTGGAGATCAGAGCTGGACATGATCCTGATAACTCACACAAAGTATGTGGCGTGCACATTGGCCGTCGAGCAACATTGAGCGTGGAAGGCTCTACTGTTCTCGGTCGGCCTCGGAAGCCGATGTTCCACATCATCAGATTGTTGTTGCTGTTGTTGCTATCCCTGTTACGATGAATCGCAGCCATCGCTTGCGGCCGTGCCCTCTTCTCTAACTGCTCGTATCTCTCTCTGACTACTTTGCTTCGTTTCTCCTTCGCAGATGCTTGCCCTCCAGGTCTTATAGTAGCAGGCAACGGCGCCAGGCGACTGATCGTATGCGTCCAAGTCGGCAGTCGTCGCGCAGTATCATCGATACTTGTCGTAATTCCACGGTGCGTCATGGTGCTCGATGGTGTAGTCTTTGCTTTCGCCAAAAATGCCATCAGGGTGCGATCAGCGGGCTCGATCACAGCCGTGACATTCTACATCACACTGCAATCGCCCTCGGCCTGTCCAACTGCTTTGCTGCGGATGATGCGCTCACGCTGGCGGAGTCCACCGTTCTTTCCGGAGCGCTTGAGCTCCTCGAGTCGTTCGCGAGCTTTAGGGAAGTCCTGGGCTGTTTTTTGGACGTCGGATGTTAGCTGTGCTTCTTCTCTATCATCTCCATCCTCTCGACAAAAGGATAGTATCAATTCTTACCGGCAGCTCTCCAGTACCATCTCTTGGCATCTTCCATATTAGCAGCAGTGCCAATACCCATTTCCGTAAAGTAGCCCATTGCGTATTCTGCCTTGGCCAAGCCAGCCATCGCAGCCTTGCGCGCCCACAGGTAGGCTTCGGTATCGTTCTGACCTAAGACATTATCGCTGCCTGTGAGATACCAACCACTGAGCGCCAACTCAGACTGGTGTTCACCTTGTTCTGCCGCCTTGGAGTACCACATGATAGACAACCGTGGATCGACAGGGCATCCCATAAGGCCGTACTCAAATGCGCAGCCCATACGGTACTGGCTGAACTTGTAGCCCAACTCGGCACCCTGTTTAAAGAGTTGGAAGGCATAAGCGGAGTCCCGTAGGATGACATCGTTGGGTCCTGCGCTTTCGTACAAGAGTCCCAATTCGTGCAGCGCGTGTGGATTCTCTGCGTCCGCAGACTCTGCCGCACGCTTGAGCCAAGAGATAGCTTCTCGAGGGTTCTTCTGCTGGCCGAGCAAACCCTTGAGCAGGATCATGCCGACTTTGTACATGGCCGGGGTATCACCTAGAGTTGCTGCTCGCTTGTACCACTGCATGGCTTTCAAGGGATCCCTTCGGGTACCGCCACCTTCCTCATTGCCAATCTCGCAGCACACTGCTGTACGATATGCGGCTGCTGGATGACCAACTTTGGCTGCGGATTGGTATAGAGTGAAGGATTCCTTGTTATCGACCTCTCCAAACATACCCTTTCCAACTGCATCGGCCAGCGTGAACATGGCATCGGGGTTGCCAGCGTTTGACAACTTCTTTAATATCTTTTGCGCATCCAGAAGATAGCGTTCACGAACCTTTGCGCGAGCCTTAGGATCGGGCAAATTGGGCACCAGAACATCAGCGGCCTCAATTAGCCTCTTGGCAAGACGAAAAGCAGACTGCTGGTCCTGCGAATTGGCCTTCACCCTGTTTCTGAGCTGCTCCAACTCCCCAGACGTGACCGGTCCTTCTTGTGCAGGTGTGTTCGAGGTGCGGACTGGTCCATTTGCCATGGGAGATGGAGTCGGTGCCGGTGGTTGTATCATGGCAGCGGCGGCAGGAACTGGAGTCCCGCCATAGTTGCGCACCGGTGGCGGCTTGTTGACGAGTGCGCCTTGTATGTGACCCGGTCGCACGGGTGCAGGATGAGGTGATATGCCCTCGGCGTTCGGGGGCGTAGGCTGATGTCCGGGCCGTACGGGTGGTGTTCGCGTGCTCATAGGAGGCGCACCGCCATATGGTGCCTGGTATGGCATGGCAGGCATCGGAGGAGCATCTGCAGCCATTCCATAGCTGGTTTGCTGTGAGATGCGCAAATCAGGCTGAGACCTGCTCTTATTCAGCTCTGGCACTCTAACAGGCCCTCTCTGTGGCCGCAGGGCCCCAGTGCGGAGAGACATATCGAGCGAGCTGCGTCCTCCAGGAGCTGCGTCAAAGTTGGGCATATCTGGTTCGTGCTGTGGGTGGCCTGATTGCTGGTAGCCATTGGCAGCACCATCGTCGTAGAAGTCATTGTAGTATCCGTTATCATAGTAGCCTTGGTCGTAAGTTTCGTATCCATAGCTTTCCTGCACTGGCTGCATACCTCGATCAGGAGGGTACTGTCCTTGTGGAGGTGGCCTATTCACGCCAGCAGTTGCTGACCGGGTCGGGAGGGGCATTCCACGTGGTCCGCCGTTGCCATACGGAGCGGAGTCAGCTCGCTGCGGCATGCGTACATCGGGCGGTCCGTCCATGTGGGTGGGCATCGTTCTCGTCCTTGCTGGGGTCCCAAACTCTTGGTCGGAGAAGTTGTCAAAACCTGGTCGTTGCTGTGATGGGCCTCTGCGTTGCTCAGGAGGCGGCTGTGGTGGTGGATAGTTGCGTGAAGGTCCCGGTGGTCCTCGCTGCGAATCTAGAGAAGGTCTTTGGCCATAATCGTCGATGGATCTGCCTCGAGCCGGCGCTCTGCCTTTTGGTTTTTTCACATCAATATCCAAGCCGCTCATCTGACTGATAATTTGCTGTTCCTGATCAAGGTTTGTCTTCCGTTGCTTGCCTGGGAAAGTCGGGAATGGACTGTCGCCGAATCCAGACTCTCCTGGAGATTTTTGCGTCTCGATGAGTGGCGGCCTCGGACGGTTCACTTGACCGTAGTTAGACGGACATGGCCATGTCTAGACAGATAAAGAAAAACGAACAACAGCAATGGGAATATTGATCAAGACTCACTAAGTGGGTCGGAGTTGGCCTGCGCATTGAACGGAGGTCGTCCCCTGCCGGGGCCAAGCCCGCCGTTGGGAAGCCGTCCCAGGCCCGGTGCTGGCGAAGCATATTGTCCCCTTCGTTGGCCATCAGCTGTTGGCGGCCTTGCGATAGGTCCACCTCGGCCGCCATTCATGGGTGGTCCTCTGGGCGGGCCGCCACGTCCGGGCGCGGGCCCATATGGGTCGCGTGGTGGTGGTGGGCCACGCTGAGCAGAAGCACTATCGTAGGGTGCGCCATAGCCCTGGTCGTAACCACTTAGTTCGTAGCCATACTGATTGTACTCTTGATCACCTTGGTACTGGTCATATTGCGCATTGTATTGTTGCGGAGCTGGGGCGCCAGTATATTGTCGCTGAGGCGGCACGCGAGGTGGCAGTTGGCCCTGGTAGCCACCTTGGTACGCCATCTGCGATGATATCGACTCGGACGGCTGTTTCCTCAGCTGGCTTTTTCTGCTGCGGATTGGATCAAGACTGGGTACTCTTTTCGAAGTGTTGTTCTTCGTTGCCGATTCTTGTTTCTGTGCGGGTGTCAGGCAGAGATTGTGCTCGTCAAGTCGAGAATCGGAGCGAGAGAGCCCGCGGAAATGGTACACGGCCGGCCTTGTAGCACGCGAACCGATGGTTGGAGAATGTTTGCGTCCTGCGTCTTTTTTTTTTTTTTTGAAATAGAGCGCTCGAATGCTTGGTTGGATCAGCAGCGCAGGAAAAGACACTCTCTGACAAGGTCTAGCTGCGCCTCAATGTGCGTCGGAACGGTTAGATTCGAGGACGGTCGGACAGAAAGTAAGGTGGGAATGGATCGCGAAGTAAAGGTGCCTGCCTGGAGCGATGGAAAGTAATCCAAGAAAGAAAGGGAAGACCGAACAAAAGACTGCTGGTAAGTGATAATGAAGCAACCAAGTAAAGCAAAGAGCTACGTCCCAAATCTGCGGCGCTGCTGGGTGGAGTGCGTGGTTGTCGTTGTCGTGAGAATGGTCCAGCGGACGAAGAGAGAGAAAGTGAGTGGACGGGTGCAAGTGCGCTCACAGATGCCTCGCTCCAGGGTTGGCGACGGGGTATCCCAGCAGACATGGGCCGTGTTGAGTGGATGAGGTCAGGCTGGGGCCAGGGCACCTGGGACCTGCAGGGTGGAGCCGCTTGGAACAGGGCGCTACTTATAACCTGCGCCCCTAGACCAGGGCGGACTGGGACATTTCTGGGGTTCAAAGTTGTGAGACACGCTGGATCCCTCCAGACCACTTGACTTGGCCATTGAAAATCGAAGCTCGTAGGGAAAGAAATAGCTAGATCTTCAAGCTCAGGCTCGACAAGATTTATTGGGCGTAATGGCATGCTTTGTGTTATGCTGTATAGTATAATAGGGTTTGCAGTACATTGTCTTTAAGTTGCCTTGATTCCGAGTGTGGCTTGTGTCTACTTTAAATGGGTTGTATCATGCTTGTGGATTTGAAGCAGTTACATGCATATTTGCCAAATGCTGAGGAAGATCCATACCAGAAAATCACATGCCCAAGGGTGACAGGAACCGCTGCTGCCGATCCGTCAGCATCTCGGGCACTAACTCAGTAATGTCCCAGACTTTTCCGAGGCTGGCAAAATGATGTTTGAATATGGTGATCATGACATGCCGAATGAAATAACCTCAAGGTTGTCCTTGGCCGGATAGGCACCAATTAGCCATCTATGTACTTACAGTGGGTGTTCACCCACTGATAGGGCTCTGTCTCTTAGCGCAGCAGTAGCTCAGGCACCACGAGACGGATATGACAGGTCCAACTTGTGTCCTGGCTTGGCTCTTAATTGCTTGGCAGCCTACTTTAAGTAGCCAGCAAAGCCACTAACAACAACTGGGCGCCTGAGTAGTGGTGGGCTAGCAGTGGCAAGATGTGCCGTGGCTCGGCTTGAAGAGAAAAAAGAGGGCAATTCTAACTATAGCATCTACCCGGAATCCGGACTCCACCTTGCTGTTGGGTCTTACTGATGGCTAGCTCACTTGGTGAGGTTGCCGCTGCCAAGCATTCCTCTCTCGGTCCTCTTCTCCAGAAGTCTTCTAAACCACTCCTGTCACCGTTAACGTCCCATCGACAAAGAGAAGTGTCTCTGCAAATTGTACTCGCACCCCATACGCTGGCTGCCTCAAAGGAAACTGTGTCAGATTGACGGCCCGAACGGGAATCAATGGGGGCCCTTTTCCCAGCGTGCTAAAAAAACAGGGGCCATGCTGGCTTCGGAAGCGCCCCTTCTCAAACTGCCATTGACTTGCAGATTAAATGCACTGCAAAGTATTGCTGTATGCAAGTACCTATGGTGGATACTGGAGAATGATTCTAGCAACAAAGCTTCAAAAGCATGTCACAGACTTGACTCTATTGTTCGGATACTACAATAGGAGCAAGACCGAGATTGAGGTCGAGATCGATCGGGCATCGCCTTGTAAATGTGGCAAACACATGATCGGCCTCCCTCAGCCTTGCCATGTAAACTCGACACATTGGACAACGGGTCGGTATCAAAATAGTCATCTTGCTTTCATTCAGCCTCCCTTACCCCGGCTTTCTGCACAAGCCCGGTCCAGGCCACGGCTCGAACGGCTGCCGGAAACCACAGGGTCAGTAATCAAATCAAACCAACATATTCCTTCCCATAGCGTACCAACATCCAGCCAGCCAGTGATTATGCTTTCTTCAGCTGAACATATATAAAGAAGGTATGTAGTGTATAGCATGCTGCTTTCTCTTATTTGCACTGGTCGATTAAACCAACGAGGCCTCCAAGTTGACTGCTAAGCTTTTATGCGCGGGCACAGAAAAGAAAACCACGTACGCTTCCGTGCCAGATATATTGCATGGAAAAGGCTCGTCGGCCACTCACAGCGCCGCAACGCCTGCTTTCCTCATGTTACCGCTACTTTGGTTGTGTTGCGTTACCTGTCCCCTTGTGTCCAAAGTAATCAAGTTGCTGTATGTTGTACTGTAGCACATTGCTGTTGTTGACGTGCTGTTGTTTCTGAGGAAGCTTTCCCCCAAAACTTCGTGGAAACTGCCCCAAGGTGTGGAAGATGATGAGGCTGATGATGGAGGAGGAAAGCTTGGACGCACCCAGTTTGACATACGCACTCTAGCCTTGCAGCCGTTGCACTAGCAGCGCATTAAAGGAGGGGTTTCTACCAGTGACAAGGCTGCTAGGCCTGCTGTAACGATACATTCGTTGGCCGTAGCAGTACCCCAGTATTCATGCAACCGGCGCTTGTACTATCGGTCTAGAGGTCAGGCGCTGCATGTCTTGGGCAACGGCGCGCCTTTCACCATGCTCTGTCAAACAAGGCTTGGAGCGATATCTCCCCTGCGGCCGGTCTTGAGCCAGCAGGCAGGTGTCTTTCATAATTTGCCATCACACGCTTGCGTTATTAGGTGTAGCCTCTACATTTCTGTTCGAGCTTGCTGGCTCACTCTGTAGTGTTGGAACATGAGTGCAGCAACACTCGGTCGAAGGTTATCTCCTCAGGGAAATCAAAGGCTATATTCATAGGAATACAGGACTGCGTGCGCAGCATCTGACATCTGTAACAAGGCACGATGAAGCGGAAACCACAGCAGCGTCTGGGTTTCAAGTGCTCCAGGCCATTTATACCAGAATCATTGTCACCTTACACTGCTTTGATTATCCAACACAGTATTCGTCAAAAACGCAGGCCAAGTTTTGCTTGATAGAGCATCCTGAGATGTGATGGACCTATCTTTCAGGCTTTGACCGTCTTGCGGTCGATTGTTAACGTTTCTTGGCCTCGTTCTTACACAATCTCGGATTTGCACCTGGATGGTCCAATTACCCAACCACTGGACTCCTAAGATCAAAAAAAGTTTAGAAAATTTGTACGGCTCCTTTCTTTTTAGCATCACAAGAGGAGCATGAAGATCCACCATTCCGTGCTTTGGATGATGAAGGCATGCCGCATTGGTGTCAGTAGTGAACATCACCGCGCTTTCTGTTAACCTCTCATGTGGGTGTTCTTTGACACGTGCAGTTTCCAAGATATTAAGCTTCTGGGGAGTCGCGTACTCCTTGAGCAGTTCTTGTGAGTGAACACAACGCGCAAATACAGAGATGTGAGACACTCAGTATCGCATTATCATGGCGTCCGAGATATCGCATTCCATTGCTCTGTCCTTGCAATATGGCATGAGTACTTAACTGGCAAACTCAGGAGCCAGACAAAGGATTAGAGACGTCAATGTTGGTGCTCAAATGCGAAGATCCGATCATGTCATTAACAGTTCAGAAAGCCTCGTGATGAGCTGCGGCCCAAATCTGTGCAAGAAACTACAACAAGAAACCAATGTGGAATAAAACTAAATTTTTTATTTATTTATAATTCTAAGAGATTGTTGAAGGTAGGGACGATGCTTCAATAAGGCCAGTTCTGTACATAGTAACAGCAGCAAACAGCTAATAAATTTAAGTGGATCCCGTCCAGTATTCACCCAATGGCAGCCCCGCCGTTGACAATGCCGAGCCAGTATCCGTACACTAGAACCATTGACGCCGATTTTCTCTCAAGCGCCGTGCCGCATCAAAGACGTCACGGAGAGTATTCACTGCTTCCTAAGTTGTTTGCCCAGATATACCCGTAAATAACCTCAGGAAAAAAGACGGTTCTATCTCTACTAAAGTCTCTTCAAATTCACTTTGATTGCATTCTCCTAGAATCGTCGATCTTTCGCCATCATCATCAATCATGCCTAAGAAGGGAGTGAATTGGGGCATGTTGGGCAAGATGTTTGTCGGGTGAGAAAACGCTCTTTCTTCTCACCTTCTCACTTTCTCATCAATATAAAACTAACATCAACAATTAGTGGTGCGGTGATCTGCGTCGGCGGACCGGCATTCACATACTGGGTGACGCCGACCGAGGAGGAGCTGTTCAAAAAGTACAACCCGGATCTGCAGAAGAAGAGTCTCGCAAGGCGGGCGGAAAAGCAGGAAGAATTCGACCAATTCGTGACCAAGCTCAAGGAGTACTCTAAGTCTGATAAGCCAAGTACGCCACCACCATTACCATCATCATTATCATTATTACATCCTCTCTCTCCCTACGCTCTGCTTTCAAACAGCCAGACATATCGTGATGAAGCTTCGACTGACATTCTCTGCTTGGTACAGTATGGGTAGTGCAGGCGGAAGCGGCGGAGGAGGAGAGAAAGCTAAAGCAGCTGCAAGCATTCAAGACTCGTGAGGAGGAGAGGCTGCGCAAGGAGGTGTTGAGGAAGGAGATGGGCTTGTCGACCGACTCGAGCAAGTGATTGGGCTGGTTTGCTATGGTTTGTCCTGGAATTTTTTGACCTCAAAAGAACCATTCTGGTCTGTGTACTATAACAGAGTAATGGTGGCTATATTCTGCGGCATTTGACGGTTTGGAAACGGCGTTCTGGAGTTTTCTCTCTAGCATTGGGAGAATTTGAAATTGAGAAGCAGGCAGACGCGCACATGTCAAACGTGCTGGACTGAGTTATTACGAGCTTTGCAAGGCTTTGTTTCAAGCAATTATCTCTGCCTCTCAACTCACATGGCTTGTTTGTGCTCTGTTCATCGAATACCGTCACGATGTCTTCAGATGTGCCGGTTGAAGTCCCCAGTAACTTGGGCGTGCTTTTGCAGTTTCTGAATTGCTATCAACGAGCCACTGTAAAATGCATGGCCTGCTGCAGCAGCCTGTGCAGGCTGCATGCTGCAGGCGCAAATTGACGAAAGGTGGTCCGTGCTTCATCAGGGCATCTTATGGCGGCTCAGTGCCCCTAGGATGCCCGTTCCATGGCGGGGAATCCAGCGCACATGCAGCCAGCCAGCTCTGCCAGTCCAGTTTAGCCCAGCAGCTCCAGCGCCGGCTCCAGTCCCCTCCCCAGGATCACGTGGGCGAAATCTCTCCTCGCACCAAACCTCGACCACCCACCCCGTCACCCATCTACAAACACACCCACGACGTCGACGAGTACGAGCGAATTGAGGAATTGTGAGTACTACCGAACCTCTGCTTTACTGTTGTCATGTCGGCGCCCAACTTTTCAGGGTCAGCGCGCGCGGGGTAATGCATGCATGGGGGTGTTGAGGGAGAGGGAGAAAAAGAGAGCAAAGAGGAGAGTAAAAAAGTGCTGGCAAGGAGCCCAAGCTTTTTTGGCCCTTGTTGGGAACCGAAAGACGGGGCGCGCGCGGCGGGCGGGCTTGGTGCCAAAAGGCAGCAAGCCCAGAGCAAAAAGATGCAAACAAATGTACTGACATAAGGCTTTCCAAACACAGTCGGGCCAACCTACCTGAAATTTCACCACTCCGACCGAAACCTCTCTTCATTACCTTTTTCTTCTCCTCCACCCCCACCCACCCACATAGTTCAAGATGGCCGACATCCAGGAACGCCTCAAGAAGCTCGGCGCCTCGTCGCGGATTGGCGGCAAGGGCACCCCGCGCAGAAAGATGAAGCGCGCGCCAGCACGGTCCGCCAGCGACGACAAGAAGCTCCAGCAGGCTCTCAAGAAGCTCAACGTCCAGCCCATCCAGGCTATCGAGGAGGTCAACATGTTCAAGAGCGACGGAAACGTCATTCACTTTGCCGCACCCAAGGGTATGTGGATCCCCCATTGGCCCGCCGACTCAGACACATAACACCCGAAAAAGATCCTGAAAGGAAGAGGACGGTGTAGAAGGGAATGAATGTGGACAGCTGAAAGCAAACTTTGATGTTGGATGTACTTTAAGGAGTTTGGTGCCGCCAGACTGAGTGGATAATGACTGCTGACGTTGGTTTCTTGTTCGCAACAACAGTGCACGCTGCCGTTCCCGCCAACACCTTCGCCATCTACGGTAACGGAGAGGACAAGGAGCTCACCGAGCTCGTCCCCGGTATCTTGAACCAGCTCGGCCCCGACTCTCTGGCTTCCCTGCGCAAGCTGGCCGAGAGCTACCAGAGCATGCAGAAGAACGAGGAGGGCAAGGAGGCTGATGATGATGACATCCCTGAGCTCGTTGCTGGCGAGAACTTCGAGGGCGAGTCCAAGGTCGAGTAAACGCTGTACCATACATATACAGCAATCAAACAAGAGATAGCCCTGACGAGGTGCGGGGTGGTTGGGTGAAATCAAAAATAAGAGCAACCTTGTGATACCACTGCTTCCTGCGGGCAAGTTGGTGGAGGCTGGTCATTGTGGTTATCGGCACCAGTTCAACGAGCTCCCTGTTATAGCTTCCATGGCAACCAACAAAACAAAAGAAAAATGACATCCATCATCCTCATTTTTGGTCTTCTGTCAGTTGATGATATGTGGTCTGGGTCAACAAAAGTAGAGGACTATAAAGCCTTTCTGGGGTCTCATTTTTTCTGCTGGAGTTTGGACGAGCACGTTGGCAACAATATAAATCTGGCATTGAAATGAAGATATGAAGCAAATTCACTTTATAAAGGAGTGTTCTATCCCCGCTGAGGTCTGGTGAAGTGCACTATGGTAGTCTGAATACATTTGCCTGCTGATCATGCCTTGTGATCGGCTTTGGAATAATTGTTCCTGTCCATTTTCTATGTAGATGACTAGTAATCATGGATGCAAGACATGTCCATCATCTCCGATGTTTCTTACCCATCCCTTGAGTGCTTGGGCAGTCACATCCTGCTTGACTACTCTTCGATGAGCAAGTCCTTGCCCATGTTTCAGCTCTTTGTAAGCATTTCCGCTAGGTACAAGATCTGGGCCACCAACACAGGAAGCAATACCACTAGCCAGTTGCCACAGGGCCTTTCTGCTGAGCCTGCTGCCACCTCGCGGGTCCGTCGGCTTGCGGCCCTGGAGCACGCCTCCCACGATATTCTCCGTGAGACCATTAGCTGTCCAAGCAATCGCAAGGTTGCTGGCGACGTACTTGATATTATCCGACTCGTCTTCCGCACCTCGTCTCCTGGAAAAGGCGAACTCTAATCCAGTGGTGTGCACCTCAAATGGATGGAATTCGTATCCGCCTTGCCATTTTGCAATCATGTCATCTTGCACAGCCGCCATGCGGCCTCCAGGAGTAAAGCAACGTGTACACGCTGTCTCGGAGAACTGACTCTTTGGCAGCGCAAGGGAAGTCAGATACACACCCCGAGGGCTCACGAGCAGCGAGCTGAGCGAGTTGAGCAACGAGGTACATTGCTTCAGCGCAAGTTTGTCTGAGCACGATTTGGAAAGTGTTGGCGGCGCATCAGGCCGCGCAGGCTTACGGCGCACAACGCCAAGATGCGAAAAGCACGCGCGTCCCAGGAGAAGCAGGTCGGGCGTGAAACCATCGATTGGTGAGTCGATGGCGGTGGTGTTTGGAACACATCCTTTGTTCTTAGCCATCATGCGTTCGGACAAGGGCGCCTCCCACGGGGCCGCGTCTTGCTGCGCTGCCATGATCAACTCCATAGAGGCGTCGCCGCATGGGGCTTCTGAACAGTACATGTGCAGGGTCACATCTTCGTTCCATACAAATGGGAGACGGGACATTTGGTCGGCCTCAGCGTTAGTCTGCACCATGTGACGGACGTATGACGAGGTGGTGTTTGGGTTGGCAGCGAGCTCTCGACACTGTTCCAAGATGAAGTGGTTGAAGGCTCGTATAGCAAGCACTTCAGCATGCCAGTCGTGCAGGACGTGACCGTTGGCAAGTGGCAGTTTGGAGAGAGGAAGACACTTCATGCCCGTCCTGCAAAAAATGTTAGCATGCTGGGACTTAGTAGTAGTGGAGAAAGTGCTTGAGTCGAAGACGCTCGTATAGATAACTCTAATGAGATCACCGAGACGTACGCAAGAGCCAGACATTTGTAGGAACCATCCCCATGCTTGGCGACAATGCCAGCTAAGGGTACCCACTCGCGTGTGCCATTGTCACGAGTCTGTGGCTTCTTCTTTGCCGGAAGTCGATTGAAACCGTCGAGGACCTTGGAAGCGACAATGTCCGCTTCACTTGTCATAGGGATCTTTACGTGAAGATAACCCCGATTACTCGTTCCTACACAAATTATCAAGTGCCAAATCCTGATTTTGAGTGCGGATACTGGACAAAAGACAGTATACTGTGAGAATAGTCTCGGCTTCTGTTCAGGGAAACGGAGTGTATCAGAAAAGAAATTAACCCAGATGTACAAGTCGAGATTGTAGTCGAATAGGTTGATGATGTTAGGGCGAAGTATGGCCAATAGGCGGCTGCCAGCTGGCGAACAGCCGCTCTCAGCTGGGAAGATGGCTGGGCTGACTAAAACACCGGCTCGCACCCACCCCGGTCGCCTTACGGCACTCACCCTGGCAGGGGCTGCTAACAATTTCTGAAAAGCCCACTGAATCGAAATTCGAGCAAAATCGGTCGGCAACCTCATCGCCAGCAACTTCAACCCATCAACAATCCGGACCCCACCACTCCGTATCGCCACAACACCACATTCAATATGAGGACGTACGACGACACTTTCTCCGGTCAGAAGATCTACCCTGGCAAGGTACGAATGATCGAAACGATTCCCCTGCAGCGCTGCGATTCGAACTTGGGGCTAGAAACTGAGCAAACACGCTGCGACCGAAGGGTCACGGGACCAATGCTGGGTTTGAGCTGGACAAGTGCAAGAGGAGGAAGCTGGAAAAGAATGCACAACGGTCACGAAATTCGGTCGCACGGGTTTTCTCTGGTTACAAGTCCCAAGAAAGGATGATGGCATATGGAACATATTGCGCTAGTGTGTTGATGCAGAAATACTGATGGTACATGGCAACTGTAGGGTAAGCTCTACGTCCGTGGAGACTCCAAGATCTTCCGTTTCCAGAACGGAAAGTCCGAGTCTCTGTTCCTCCAGCGCAAGAACCCTCGCCGCATTGCGTGGACGGTTCTCTACCGCCGCCAGCACCGCAAGGGTATCACTGAGGTACGAAATATCCACCCGACCCGAGTTCTTCGAAGTCCACCACCGCACGCCTGCACAATAAGCCGAAGCCGACGATCGATTCTTGAAAGCACATATACATGACGTGCTGTCACCAGCACAGGCGAGATTGTTCAGGCTACGGCTTTGTGTTGAGGCGATAAGAGAGAATGGAGTACACAAGGCACGTGTATGCTGACCTGTGATGTGATGCATAGGAAACCGCCAAGAAGCGAACTCGCCGTACCGTCAAGGCCCAGCGTGCTATCGTCGGTGCCTCCCTCGATGTGATCAAGGAGAAGCGCTCTATGCGCCCTGAGGCTCGCTCTGCCGCCCGCCAGGCCGCCATCAAGGAGAGCAAGGAGAAGAAGGCCGAGGCCGCTGCCGCCAAGAAGGCTGAGAAGGCCAAGAGCGCCGCCCAGGCCTCCAAGGGCCAGACCCAGCGGATCGTTGGCAAGCAGGGTGCCAAGGGCTCTGCCCCCAAGGTCAAGGCCACCACCCGATAAATTGATGCTGGTGATGGCGACGGCTTGTGAAGTGGAACGCGAGACGATGGGTTGGCATCTGCTTTTTCTCTAGGTTTCCGGGAACAACCCAATGACATAAATCAATTTGAGGTTTCACGGGGCAAAATTGGCGGGCTGGAGTCAGGTTCTCTCTACCTTGTTGTGCTTTAAACGAATTCAAAGCCATGGCGGGTCTCTGAAAAAAAGGAACATCTGCTGGAAGAGAGGGGAATAGTTTGCATGGACCCCTCACGTACAGTGACACGGTATCCGCGCGACGCATAGGTAGCTTACAGACCGAGCAACTTATGCATTGATCAAGAGATACTCCCATTCGACCTTTTTGGGTCACCAACTTAACCTCTCCGTGTTTGTTTGTGTGCACATATGTGGACATGCTCTGGCGTTTCACTTGTGGGAGTGGGGAGAGACCCCAATCAAGCACGAAAACGCTGACTTTCTATTATGGTATCGTGACGAGACAATAATCTAAATCTAGTCTACTCTGAGAATTTGCGTCATTTTATTAAGTATAGGTCATAATTCCTCGATGCATTTACAACTTGGCCAGGATAGAAGCAGCATCGGTTCCTTCGACACCGCCTTTGGCGGCCTGCTCGGCGTAAACGACCTTGCCGTGATCGACGACCAGCGCATACCGACCGGTCCGCTCGCCCATGGTCCAGCCAATCTGCTTGGAGAACTTGGCATCGGCGTCGCTCGCAAAAATCTGTGTTGCAAGACAAGGCAAGCGCCAAATCAGCATTCTGCACGCACAATATAACCGCGATATCAATTGATGGAGGGTTTTTTGTTTTTGTTTCTGTTTTTTACTCACAATGAAGTCGTCGGTGATGTTGTGCGACTTGCCCCAGGCGCTCATGACAAAGGCATCGTTGTAGGCAATGACAATGATCTGGTCGATGCCCTTGGCCTTGAGAGCTTCCTTCTGCTCAATGAAGGTGGGAACGTGTTGCTCGCTGCAAGTGGGTGTGAAGGCGCCGGGCACGGCCACGAGAGCGACCTTCTTGTTTTGGAACTCTACATCAGTTGCGAATAGCGTCGTTAGCACAGGGCTACAGATACAGTAATTGAAAGAGAGATTTTGGTGCAAGACCGAGCTTGAAACTCTGACAGTCTTCACAGGACACAACTTACCCTTGCTTGCATCGAACTTCTGAGGAAGCCCACAGGCGTTCAGACCGGCCTTCTCGGGGGTGTATGGGATGTGCATGAAGGCAACGCCCTCAGGGAACTGCTGACCGACGAGAGAAGCCATCTTGATTGTGTATGAAGAATACCGGAGTTGAAGGATTTGGATTGATTGATTGTGTGAGGTTATGTAAGAGTACCAAAAGTAGCGTCTAGAATCTGCCAAGTCAGGGAAGAGTAGAACAGCAGAATTGAGGGGTCGTCCACACCCTTTTGAATGAGCTTCAGGACAGCTTGAAGCAGGAGGGGCCCGCGAGCCCCGCCATTAATCCTTCCGCGCCTTGTGCTTCTGCTCTCTGCTCTCTGCTTTGGCTGCCGTGACCAGGCCCCTGCAGCTCCAAAGCTTGTATTTGTCACCAACTGCTTCCGATTGCGGGTTATCTTTCTTCATTTACTGACTTCACTTCCGCATTCTCATCAATCCCAGAATCTTCCAACTTCCATCGCCCACCAGCCCCCAGTCCTCTTCCAGGCCACGACCAAAGCATCGTGCTGAGATAGCGCTCAAACGGCCAATACGTCACTGCACGTGTTCTCTGCTGTTTTCCGCCGGCCATCGGAAGACATGACCCACCAATATGTGGCTCTTGAAGACGCGTTCCGAGTACTCCGGCCGGAAATTTGACCTCTCGACATGGCCGTGGTCGATGGTCGACGACAGCATGACATTCTCAGCAAGATGATCGTCCCCTTACAAGACTTCTCGGTCCTAAGCTGAATCGCTCGCTGGTGCATGTGTTGAGCAGATCATCCACCGCGCTCTCATATGATATGAGCAGCTACCTTCTTCTCGGCGTGTTGCGGTCATTCGACCAGCCTCTGCAGTGCATTTTGCTCGAGTCTTTGCTCCCTTATTGGCAGCCTCTTGTGTCGCTCCAATGTCTGTCGCTGGAGGGCAGCTCAGCTGAGGCCGGAGATTCATGACTGGGCCACTTTGACATCGTTTCAAACACGAGCCAAGATCAAGTGTGGGATGCTTCAAGGATGACTCTGAACTTATACTATCAGCAACGAGCCTTGTCGCGCATGCTTTGAGCTCCGTGAGCTTCTGGAGTTGCAGGTTCCTGCAATCGATAAATCCTCCCAGCTTCTTTCTTTTTCGTCGACTAAAGTGGCGACTTAGATGATTGTTCTCGTCAATGCTCATCACCTGATGGGCACTGAGACTCGGCCAGCGCGGCAACACACGTTGGTTTGCGAACCATGAGACGCTTATTCACCTGCAACGAAGTGTCGAAATGACTTGGAGGAGATGGCAGACCGTCCTCACTATGTGCAAGCGTTTTCTTATTCTGCATCCGTCTCTCTGCTTCCCCTCCTCCATTTCCCTGCGTACAGATCGTGGTTGTCCAGGCAACAGATGCCACGCATTTCACAGCCCTCGTGCGTCTGCAGAGCTAATAACGACACCTTGCTTAGTTGACGCTGTTTCCGCAGTTGTGAAGCGTACTGAGTACTCATCGGTTCGCATGATGCCCAGCTCGACTTGGTCCTCCTTATTGTCGATGATACCGTCCGCCGAGTCAGGATAATGTCGAGATCCGCTCTGGAGCGTGTTCTGCCTGCCGATGGTGCGCAGACTCTTTGACGTTGCGTATCCGCTTCGCTCCAGATTTCCATAGCCACTATTGCCTATTCCTCCGCCTTTGGTGGTGCGACCCATCTTGGTCATGGCCTTGCGCGCTCCATCGGCCAGCCATGCGTCCAGCACAGGGAGAGAGATGACCACAGTGCCTACCGAGACATCGAGTGTCGTCCAGACCAGCAGCGTTGTGTACGACCAGGTGATATCGCTTGTGAAGTCTGCCTTGAGCATTCTCATCAGACCAAATAGCACGGCCAGCAGACCGACAGCCCAGATGAAAAAGAGGCGAAGCTTCTTCTTGACATCCATTCTGACTTTCCACAGGATGATGAGCGGGCTGGAAAGCAAGATGACACCCTGCAAGACGTGTGTGATGTTGAGCACTTGGCTCTGCATGGTTGTATCGAGGCAGACGGCGGGAGTTTCCATTTGACCGCTGTAGAGCTTGTCCCATTGGGACTGTGGCGGACTGCATGTGAAACAGTACCAGAATATGGCTCCAACAATATAGACGCCCAGCGTGAAGAGAAAGAAATCGCAGAACCAACGCCATTTCGCCGAGGTGCGGTCGGCCAGCCGCCGAATAAAGAGTGTGAGGGACGTTTTGATGAGGGCGACCGTGACATAGAAGATGAGCTTGTCGATCTCGCCGTAGTAGTTGAAGGTATTATATTGTTCGTAGGTATGTTCCCACTACATATTATGATTAGCCACAAGATATTTTGCGATTCAATTTCCATCAGCGCTTACAATATGGTCACCGCCTCCCAAGATAGCCATAATAAGCTGACAGGTCGTATAGGTCAATGCCATTCCCTAATATGAATCAGCGACTTGATACGATGAATCCGAAGAACGCCTATCGGTGGGCAAAAATCGTCTTGGGAAGTGGCACGTACCGCCGCGGCAATAGTGGCCCAATCATCCACACCGAAGCGCATCTGTGATACAGACGCTCGCAGCGTCAACCGCGCGCCAGTCACACCTAGGATGGTCACGAGGACAATGACCAGTCCGACTATCACGCCAGGTCTCTTTGTCGAATAATCGCCGGGCGTCTTGACTGCTGCGGCTGGAGTATAACCCTCTGCTGGATCTACATCACCCATGCCAGCCACTCGAAGCAGTCCTCGCACAATATACCAATCCCGCTGGGTATTGGGCGGGTCACCGACATAGGCTGAAGATGCGTTGTTGTTGGGCACCCATGCGGTTGCGTTGGACGACATTATGGGTAAGTTAGAGGCTGACCGCGGCCTTTGCGAACCAGCCACGCATGAGAAACGAAAGAAAGAACAATAGTTTTGATGGTGCACGCGACCCGCAACCTAGTGGACACACACGAAGCCATTTATCAAGAAAGAATAAGACCTGGTCACTTCGGCACCGGTCATGGGTGAATTCTTCTTCTTGATATGCCCAAGGGGGATCTCGGAAACATGGCAGCTCAATGCAAGGAGCGTATACAGAAATAAGTGGACTTTAGGCCAGAAACCACTTTTCTTGTGTATATGCGACACAATTCTTGACCGAGCGTCCCAGGTATGTGCATACTTTGTACGAAGGCATTGATACAGCCTTGCAGCTAACAGTCAAGCCAAGACGGACTGTCCAGGGGCCATCCTTTTCTGGGCTGCGTGATATCAAACCTGATGATATGACAAAAGCATAATTGCCCAGGTACGGAGTACTTGGTGCACATTGACAAGCCTTGGGCCTGACTGCTTCAGCTACCGATGCAATCGTCTCACTTTCCGAATGACAGGCCCCACAATGCGCATCGTGGTCGGTGCTTTCGTCGGACTACATGGGGCGGAGCCGGCAGAGCGTTCTAGGCAAGCACAGTAGACGCTGGCCTGGAGTGATGTCAATCATTCCTCGCTACGGGGCACACTTTTCTACATGTGTGTTCAAAAACCAAAAGGCGAAAGAGAAGACGGGACGAGTTATTTGGTTTCACTGTGTCGCTTATACGAGGTTGTTGTGTCAATATGGCTCTTGTACGTTGATCAGTTCTTCTTCTCGTTGTCTCTTCCCATTTGCTCATGTTTCTCAGTCTTGGTGTTCATCTCTTGCCAGTCTACGTCTATATGCTGTACTGACAGATGATAGGGATTTGAGATGCTCACAATCCTTTAAACTTACAACTCGTTGCTTCGGGGTCAGGGGATCCTACACAAGGCCGTGCAGATCGACGTGAGCGACGACTCTATGTGTCGAGTCTCGGTGCACACACGCCATGAGACTATCTGAATATCTGCTGGGGAAACAACCTCTTCTCGGAAAACAACCCTATTCAGGCAAAGTTACATGTGTACAATACAGGGGCACGGTCGACAAGGCTGCACGACTCACCTTCCTTGTCAACATACAAAGCCACAACCGTTACAACACGGCCGCGTACGGCACTAGTCATGTGGTCCATTACTTTACTTTTTTACTTTGTCCTTATTTTATGCACAGCAGACGCGGGGCTGGGTGGAGCCCGTTTGTGTCTAACACTGTGTGGGAGCCAGACAGACGTGTGCACAACTTAAATCCACCAGCCCACAACCTCACGGGCTCTTTTCTGTTCGGCATTTGCCGCTTGCAGGCAAAGGCGCGTTGACGGAGCCGTTGGAGATTACACCGCCGCCTGACCGGCACTCGCCATACAAATACACATTCGAGCGCCCTAAAGCCGGCCTCCAGAACCAATGGACTCTTGGCAAGGAGAGAAACAACCATTCAGAGAAGAGGCTCGAGAAGGGGCCCCAGAGAGAGCTCGGGAGAAGGCGACCATGGGCACAAATGCACAAGATAATGCTCCACCAGGCCGGCGCGAAGCAGTTGACCGATCTCGAGTCAGTATTTAATAGATTCAACCCTGAAAAAGCGATTTGTTGCCCACGGAAATCCTTGCCCTTCTCAACCCAAAGAGAATCATCGTTGCGACTTGGCACCTGCTCTTTCTATATTGCTTGGATTTGGGTTTACTGGTGTTCGTGCGTGGCTTGCAGCTGGCGTTTGTTTGACTTTTACCTCCCTGCAAATCAATCACGTCCCATTTTCTCCTGCACCATATCTCGCGGTTCACAAAACCTGTAACAATCATGGCAGCAGCAGCTTGGCGTCTCGTCTCAGCTTTGACGCTGGTCACAGGCGCAGCCTCTGCCGCCACTCGGCCGCAGACTGGTCTTGCACCGTCGACTCTGGCAGCCCGAGACGCAACGGATTGTACGGGCGTCAATGCCGTCAGTCCCTTGTGCAGTAGCAACGAGAGCCCCTACACCAGAGACGTCTTTTACGTAGGCGGCCGCTGGATCAACACGACAAGCGGCAACATCACCGCCGACCAGCTGTACGTGGAGAAGCTGACGCCAGCCAATGGAGTCAAGCACGACAAGCCGCTTGTCTTCTTCCACGGCGGTGCCGTTTCGGGCGTGCAATGGCTCAACACGGTCGACAACCGCAAGGGCTTTGCTTCCTACTTCATCGACCAGGGCTACATGGTCTACCTGCTCGACCACACCGGCGCCGGACGCAGCTCCTCCGAAGACACGACTGACTACACGCTCTGGAATAGCACTACGGTCGAGGGCGTTGCTTCTGGCTTCACCGACCCGCAGGCCAACCCAACCTACCCGCAGGCCGTCCTACACACACAATGGCCGGGCACGGGCAACAAGGGCGACCCATACTTCACCGCCTTCAGTAGATGGGTAATTCCTTTTACCGAGAACTGGGAGTATGGCGAGCTGTCGATGCGTGCCTCTGGCTGTGCGCTACTCGAGCTCCTGGGCCCTTCGTACCTCATCTCGCACTCGTCTGGCGCGCAGTACCCCATTGTCATATCCAACGATTGCCCGCAGTACGTGGCCGGCAACATCAATCTCGAACACAGCACGCAACCCTTCTGGAACTACGGCACCACGCTCAACTCTGGCTCCGATTTCCGTCTCTGGGGTCTCGCCAACACCCCGCTCACCTATGACCCACCTATCAGCAACTACACGGAGCTGAACAAGGTCTGGGTGGGTAACGACACGCTCGCAAAGCGTAACTGCTACCTGCAGGAAGAGCCCGCCCGTCAGCTGCCCAACATTACCAGCGTACCGTACCTTTGCCTGACGGGCCAGGCTAGCGTCCACATTACCTACGACCACTGCGTGATTGATTTCCTGAAGCAGGCTGGTGGCAGCCCAGACTGGATCCTGATGGCCGACGTCAACATCACTGGCAACGGTCACTTTTCCATGGTCGAGAAGAACAACCTCGAGATTGCTGCCGTTGTGGACGAATGGATTCAGACCCAAGAGGCCAATTCGACGATCTCGGCTGGCTCTTCCACCAATGATGACGTTGAATCAACAACCAGGTAAGATTCTTGACACTCATCACGCAATGCTCTTCTTATAAACATATTATGCTAACTGTGTCTTGGCAGCAGTCTTGCCTTCCCTTGGAACATAATATGTGGTTTTGCACCCACTTTGTCGGAATGCACTGCTTAGGAGCTCATTGAGGTACTTGACGTCGATTATTGATTCGGGCTATCATTTTACGATGTATATTTTTTCTTCTTCATTACCTGTTGTATATGCACCATTTGTTTCGATTTCTTTTTTGTGTTCTTCACAGACAGCCGTCGAGATTCCCAACTTCGCAAAAATCTCCATACGGGATCATCAAGAGGTAGCATGCAAGAGCCAGGGAGGAGTCAACGAAGGCAATGGTGTTTCGCTTCTCTATTTTGACCCGTCAATAATTCCGATGATTTACCGCTATTCTCCCATGTTGAGCTCAACTCGTTCATCGTGACACTCCGTCTATGCGTCATTCCTTCATATCTTCATTGTTCAGGCTCGCATATCTTGGGATCCTTCTTGTTCCAAATTTCCCCCCTGTTTGTGAACCCCACTTTGTGTGATTCATCAACGACGGCGACCGAGATCAAGCTCGCTCGCTCGGAGCAATTGTAAGCAAGAGCCTAACGTGCCCTCTCTTGATGATGTGAGCCGAATTCAAAACATTTTGTGAAATGTTGGTGTTTATCTTTGTCCATCTTCGCCTCGTATTCCATACGAGAACCCACGATCGCCATTGATTCCTCGTCCAAATTTACACACAACATCCACCCCCCAAGAATCAACACAGAGGTCTGAAGGTCAATTATGTTCTGGTTCTCGCGGTGGCCAATTTCCCCTTCAATCCATCTATTGCAAAACGGTGCACGCCGGCCCTGGTCCCACGACATGATTTCCTTGTCCGGCCGTCCCATGTCGATTCCGCTTTTAATGGATATCGTCCTGTCACAGGAGCACACGGACTCTTTCACTGTATTCAACGGTACTGGATCCGCACATACATACTATGTACTGTGGTAGCGAGTAGTGGAAGAGAGGAGGCGCAATCATATCCTCCAACAACCGATAAACTCCTTTCTTTCATGGGAGTACATGGTAAAATAGTACAACACAGCATCCAATCATGCCCCATAATTACTAAATGTCTGTGCGTGATTTATTCCCGGCACGTCAACTGATGTGTGTCACATCCCTTGTGAGGTTTTGCTTGCATTGTGATGGTTCAGAATCCACAAGTCTGTTCCAGCTCTCGGCCCCTCCCTACCGACAATGCGTATATACTGTAGTATATATGTACATATGACTCCACCAAAGAATCAGCCAACGAACTATCTTCTCTATGGGGCGTCTTGGAGACACCCGCCGGACAACCCCCATACCTTGTCTGCCTGGGTCTGGGTTGATGTGTCAATACAATACGTAGTACGGATTGACTTCTGCTGCCTCAATGCCCAGCCGTTCATACCGAAGACAATATATAGAGACGTGGCAAGTGCTGATCGTATTAATCGACAGATTTAGAAACACACTAGCCTCTGTGGCACCTTGTGGACAACTCAACCCGGCTCCGATGGCTGGATGTTCCGGCTCGGAGGTCGTGGACTATGGTCGAATCTCGTCGCCTAGATCAATGTTGGGTGTCTACATCTGGTCCCTTACTGGAGCGTACTGGAGCGTATTCGCGTTATTTGTGCACAAGTGTGTATGTACGAGGTCATCAATGGACGGAACATCTGATGGTCTGAAGGCTCGCCGCGTTGATTTAGGGTTACTCGCTTGCTTGTTCCTTGTAGACATCATAAACTCCACAACATCCAGACTACAGCGTACCATGAAAGTCAAATTGATGATGCGAAGGTATTCTCCGTAACATCGGATCAGAAAACTGATCGATGTCAGAGTCGACTACATGTACTTACCCAAAGTAAGCCATATGCAGCATATGCGAGTAAGACGGCTTGATGCATGCATGAAAAGACGCATGACCTGGACGCTGTGATGAGAATCAGGACATTATTCTGTAAGTATACGAATGTTTTGCAGTGAAATCCAGGGGTTCTCTGGCTTGCGTGTCATTGAGTGGATGTGAATGATATACCTGTACTGGATATGGCTGACGGTGATTGGATTTGACACGTGCACTTGACGCTACACACCACCGGAATAACTACTCACTGGAACAGTCTTGATGAATGTCAATCTGCTTTTGATCTAATGGCACCATAGCTAAAGTATGCACCAAAGTGCCTGGCACTTGAATATGCGTCTAGTATTTATAATGTATATATATTGACGGAATTGGAGAGGTTGAGCACTAACCCTACAACGGAACCTTTGAAAGGGACCAAGATTTGATATTTGTGACTTGTGTTATGTCATATTCATACTTGCAATGTCAGATATGGCCCAGCATTTGCAGTGGTCACTTCTTGGGTGACTTCAGGTAACGTCTTGCTTACTATGCTGCCACATGTCCTGCAATATTGCTGCCTTTGGGAAATGCGTTGCCCTCATTTGTAGTTTTAAGCGATATAGATATACTTTTTACAAGGGTCCAGAACTGCGTTTGAAATTTATAGGTCACATTCCAATTCAAGTCTATTGAGTTCAAAATACTTAAAGTATTGTCAGTACCGGAGCAGTATACATTTGGTAGTCGATACAAGCTAGTCTTCAGGTCAGTACTGCAAGTACTAGCTTCAGTGCTGGCGTAGAAAGACTCTCCCGAATCTCAACTTTGACACTCTGAGACGGCCTCAGTTTTAATGGATCATTTGGCTACGTGCTTGCAACAGTTGTCTCAATAATATACCGAATATAGCCTTCAGAGAAATCCCATCTCTCTGTACTGACGAATCTACTGTATGCATCTGCAGGTTTGATTCTCATAAGCACATCGCCTAACCCTGAAAGCAAAAGCCGGCCACAGCAAATCCCGTCCTTGGCTGATTACTTGAAACCTTTTTAAGGCGCGCCCATCTGCCATACATTGAGCCAAGGCTTCAGTAACAGGTAGGTTCCAACAGATGAACCGTGGCCGGAAGCGTCGGATACTGCTGATCCTTTGCGGCGAATATATTCCTACTCCCCCAAGGTCTACCCAGCTCGCCACGTGCATTGCAACGTGCTGTGCTCATCGCTTATTTCACTTCCGAGTCAAGTACCAGGAGCATAGTCGAATTGCTTCTTGGAGACACGTAAGCGAGCTCAAGTACCGCAGGATCAAAAAGACTTGCCAGCTCGGCAAAGCAAATTTGATCACAAGGCACATTGATCTTTACCAACTGTGATCTCGAGAGAGCAGAGAAGGCAATTGTGAACCACAATTCTCACCATGTCGAACGAATCTCGACCGCCTTTCCCACCCTTTACGGCCGAGACTGCCCGGATCAAGGTCAAGGCGGCACAGGACGCATGGAATACAAGGTGAGCCGACTTGTTCTGGGACCTTGTCTGTTGCAGTCTAGAGCACGTGTTTCTTCTTTGCACTTCGCACGCACGGCATGATGGGCAGATGGGCTAACAGGGCTTTCTTTGCTGAAAATAATATACAGAGACCCCGCTCGAGTCAAGATGGCCTATACACCAGACTCGATCTGGCGGAACCGTGACCAGATGTTCCAGGGCCGTGACGCCATTGAAGCCTTTCTGACCAAGAAGTGGGAAAAGGAGAATGGCTACAGGCTGAGAAAGGAGTTGTTTGCGTTCAGTGACAATAAGGTACGCATGCAGTCTTGCGCAAAAATAGAGAGAAAATCCCCACTCGCTGACTTGTTGACCGCTACTTACCAATACACCCGAATATATACAGATTGCTGTTCAGTTTTGGTACGAGTGGCACGATGAACAAGGCCAGTGGTATAGATCTTACGGTCTTGAAGACTGGACCTTTGCCGACAATGGCCTGATGAAGAAGCGACAAAGCAGCATCAACGACGTCAAGATCGCGGACGGTGAAAGATGGTTCACAGATGGAGTTGATGTGGATACTGTTGAAATCAGTGAGCAAAACTGGTAGATTAAGGTCGATTCGAATACCAATATGCTTTGCAGCATACTGTGGTGTGCTGCACATGCCATTCAATCTGGAATTCTAAACTGCCTCGCTAAAAAGCGTCGCCAGTGCCCA
This sequence comes from Coniella lustricola, assembly GCA_003019895.1. Classification (NCBI taxonomy): domain Eukaryota; kingdom Fungi; phylum Ascomycota; class Sordariomycetes; order Diaporthales; family Schizoparmaceae; genus Coniella; species Coniella lustricola. The sequence continues at coordinate 80,649 of KZ678438.1, forward strand.
GTGCCCCAGTATGTGACTTTTCAGTTGATCGACACCATTAGTCTCTCGCGTGTCATTATGCATAGCGACAAGATAATCTTCTGAGTGCTGGAAGAGCCAGAACCGGAAATACCCATCATCAAGATTAGCAAACAGGCCACTGGCAAAACGGACCCAGAAGTTTTATGCATACACATGTCCTACATAACTGTCGTCGACCATGTGAGAAGCGGGTATGCGAAGCTTGTGTTGATCTATGGACTCGCCGATCAACGCAGTGAACCAAGGCGTATGTCGATCACGACAAGAGAAAAAACATCCAACAACTGGCAGGATAGAGGGGAGATCATATGATCACCGTGTAGGAATCAAGCAACTGTTCTTCTTGATCTTCCTCTGGCTCTGGGATTTTCCCATCCCGGGAGCTCAAGGCGCTACATGATTCAGAGAACATGAAGCTCATCTTTCAATTCGATCTAATAGGGCACCTGAGAACACAATTTTCCCCACCAATGTAATACATCTCGTATCGCAAACTCACCAGCCACAGTTCCGCAGCAGAAACCTCGTTATCCTTCTGGAAAACGCGAGACCCTCGTCTTCAAGTCTGTCGGCTCTGGTCTGCACGGCCCAAGTTTAGTGATTGAGGGGGTTACTATGCACATTCATGAGGAAGTCAAATCACAAAATCGCACTTATAGGAGCCCGGTACTTAGCCCATGGGCCGAGTGAAAGCCAGCACCTCATGTAATCCTTGAAACAGTGAATGCACAGATCACATGGCATCCTCGAGGCTCATGTATCGTCTTCTTGAACTGTAACCTCGATGGACCCTTGTGGGTGTAATGAGTGGGTCTATATGTCTTCTCTCGAGCTCCCCAAACTCTCCTGAGCACCGGCACCGGAGCTCTTTCCGGATCTTCACTGCTTGGCCCGTACTGTACGAGCATAAAAGACAAAATTTCAATGAGTTCGGTACTGTTCTCGCAGTAAGAGTGGACCGTCATCAAGAATCTGTGAGTGGTAATGCGCTTCTTGGACGGATTGAGTCTGCTCCCTTGAGGGCTTTGACCGAGCGTAGACGAGGGTGACTTATAAAATAGAGGGAACAAGGATACCTTGATATAGTAAGAAGTAATGTCAGGATGACCTTAACCATAAAAAGTGTCGCTGGATACCCAGCTATCAGGTATTTTCATAGACTAATATTGATGGGTTGGGTGATGTGCAACAGTGTGGGAGCTTAACCAGACAGTCAGTCTCCCAAGCCACCACTGTTGTTCCGACGCAAGACCCGACAAAGACATAAAGCCAGTTGAAGTTCGAGGAATAATCACAAAATCCGCCAAGACAGTGCTTGAATGTAGATGATCAGCAGCCTGCATCAGAACCTCCATCTCAAACTAAAAAGCATTGGTACTTCGCAAACTTCAACTTGAGACTCATGTTAATACGGGACCTTGATGCTCTCTCTCACAACTTGCTGACACGACACGACACGACATAACCGTTCTGTCCAGAGTCAGAATGATAGCCATAAGAATAAAATCAAAAGATTTATTTACGCCATCTAAAGTGATACTCATCGCTCACTAGAAGACGAGGGTGACAAGTTATGATACATTGCTCTGGATACCGTTGGGTCAAAAGCTGTAGACTTTCCATATCAGTCACAATTTGAAAAGCAAGATTCCCTTTGAAACTCCTATGTTGTGATTGTGAAGGAATTTTTATGAACAGTAAATATGTCTAGTGCAAGTCTGCTTCTAGAAGTATTTTCCCCACCATTGTACACGGTACAGGTAGACAAGTGCCTCTCGGTCCAAGGCCTCCATTTTCGTTAATGATCAGCACAAAATCCTGCGCACTGTATTATCACTAACGATTCGCATCAAGCACGTTGTTTGCACCAGGGACAATAGACGTCTTAATCCTGTCCATGTGTATATTCCAGCTCTTCAGAACTTGACCTGAGGTTACATTAACCCGGCCTTAACTACTGTATACTGTTCGAATTTAGTGGCGGAATGGCGACTCCGCTGTTTTTGTTCCAGGTCGTTCCCTGATCAATTTCATATTATTCCTCTGCTCCACTCACAGTTGTTCACGAGTATCCATCCGTCGGTCATCGTATGTTTCCTGTACGACTAGAACAAGCGTGATCAACGAATATTGACGAATGGATATCCAGACGTGTCCTCATGTACACAAATACATTTCCAAAGACGGTGTTCCTTTCCTCCTTCACATGAGTGTACGAGTCCTTGCTATTACTGATAGCTTCGACTTACTCACAAGAACCAAAAACAACCACCAATGTCTTTACAGCCAGGCCCGCCATGTTGTAAGTATGATTATCAAAATGAACGTCCCGCTCAGGGCTTAAGTGGGTTCTATGAGATATTCAATCCTCCCGATTCGCCGAGCCGAGATGTACTTGGTAGTTGGGCCAAAACAGTCAAACACCCTCTTTGAAACTTAGCAAGCCCTTACAAATGGGGCCCCTCGTAAGATTAACTACGTATTTATACCATCATGCTACTTGCACAACACATTGGCAAGATAGACCCGCAATGTGCAGCATGTGCAACTCGCGCGAGGCAAAATATCGAATACATTACGCATAATTCTTTCCAAGTTTCCCCTCAGAGCTCCTAAGGGATGGACAGGCCATTCGATAACTACGTAACAATGCAACCTGCGGGTTTCTGTCCTCGTTTATTCTCTTCTTGGTCTCCCAAAGAAATCGAGAGGCAGCCAGCAGTCTAAGACATTGGGGGTGGGCACTTGACTATCGGAATTACCGACACTGTCCAGCTCAATGGATGAGTGAATGATAGTCTGGAAAGGAGTTCCATGCTGTCGTTATCATACCATGGTAGGTACGATACCATGTAGATCATTGCCCAGACGTGCACCTTTCACCGTGAATAGTGCGGCAGATCATCCTTCCCCTCCTTATCGTCTCCGTCAGGGCGACACCCTGGACGCAGTTTGCGAGACTTACCAGATTACGAAACAAGAGAGACAAGAGAGGGTACTAGCAAATGTAACCATAACTACAAGTATGCTGTAGTATAGCAAGAGCACGGAGTGGTGCACCATGGGACATACTGGTAGAGAACTTCAAGTCCATCATATAGCTTGTGTCTGTTGGCTTGGTTTCTTGCTATCGACTTCATCTCGTTCGAATATCTATGAAATTCAACTGAATTGATCCGAGATTTGTGAAGACTTCGCTGTACGACTTGATTGCTCGTCTTCGCACCATTGCTTTCATCACGTCAATATCAATGATCCGGAGCAGAGCTCGTTATTGCTGATAGCGCTACAAATATAATTTTGGTCTACATCAAGATATACACACCGGTTACACCTTGCAGGATCCATCTATCTATATACGCCACAATTCTTTCAAATGAATCATTGATCATCACCTGCCAGACGCAAGCCTCCAGGCCCTCATCGGCAGGCTTTGCAGGTGGAGGACCTTTGGTCTGATGTACAACACAAAGGTCAAGAAGCCAATGAGCACGCAGAGGATGTTGACAATGTAGTAGCCATCTCTGGTAACCTCACACTCTCCACCACCGGCAAGGCATCTCTCCTTGTCGGCTTGGATGGCGCATGAAAATGGCTCGGTGATGAGGGTGCCCTTGAGTTCGGCTTGCAGCTTAGGGTCGCCTGGATGACAGACTGCGCTGGTGAAAGAGTCGACGAGGCTGAGCACAAAGAAACGTGGGAACGTGCCACCCAAATTGGAAACTCTGTGAGAAGAGGTTAGTATGAATTGTTGGTATCAATCGTAGACGCTCAGCGACCTCAAGAACTTACGTAGCAAGCAGGGTCATGTAGGTGCCGCCAATGACGGGATCCGATATGCGGGCGTGGAAGGCAGAAATAGCAACGAACATGATTGTATTCATGAACGTGGAAAAGACGTGCTCGCCAATGACAACCAGCAGATACCAGAACGTAACGCCCTCTGCTGGGAAGATGATGACCACGAATTGCGCAAATACAGCGGCAGCGAGTCGACCCATAAAGCCCCAACTCCAAAGACGCATCGGCGTGTATTTCTGCGACCAAACTCCAGCATAGTAGCCCAAGCCAATCTCAAAAGGAAAGTCAATAAGTACAGTCAGTGCCATATTGTCTGTTCCAAAGCCTTTGTCGAGCAGCTTGAGGTTTGTGACGCCGTCGTTTGCCTGGAACCCAATCTTTGCGATGAGGTGGACAATCATGATAGTCTGAACGCTCTTGAGTTTCAGTACACCCCACATGATCTTGTAGACGTCCCAGATGCCATCTTCGTTCTCGGTCTTTTCTTCCTTCTTGAGTGTGGCCAGCCCTGCGGTAACGATAATGTACAGCCAACCTGCCAGCTTCAGATATCCTCCGAGGCTGATCAAACCAACGTCCAGCGGCTGCTCGCGGAAGTACTTGTTGGCGAAATCTTTCGAGTTGAAGGCAAGGAAAACAGTGTACGAGAGGAACTGGCCAGCCGTCAGGCCAACAGTCTGAGCAGTCGACGCGTACGAGACGTTACCGGGAGTCAAAAGAGTAAGTGCCCAACCGTCAACGGCAATGTCCTGGGTCGCACACATGAGAACCAAGAAGAACCACCATCCAGTAAAGTTCCAGACGCTCGAGCCGCCCTCTTTGCCCACTGTGGCCATCATATCCTCAACCATGGAGCCTAGCCACAGCATTCCAATACCGGAGAGCAGCTGAATGGGCAAGATCCAACTCTTTCTGCGACCGAGTTTTGGTGTCCAGATCGCATCGACAACCGGACTCCACAGCAGCTTGAGCGAGTAAGGGTACGACGCCAAACTGAAGACTCCAATCTCGCTATACGACATGTGGTTCTTCAACAAGAACGGAACAGAGCCGGTTGCCAGACCAAGCGGTACGCCTTGTAGAAAGTATAAGAGAACCAGCAAGCCAAAGTTCCTCTGGTCATGCCGCGGCAAGTCCCAGAAGCCATGGTTGTTCAGTGCCGGTGTTCTAGGTAGAGGTTCGTCGAGAGAAAAGGACTCGCGAGACATGAGGTCTGCGGTGACTGCCGCCGAGTCTTTGTTTTTAGAGGCGCCTTTGCGCCGCTGTTCGATATTGTTCATCTTGCCGTTGGCCGTCCTTTCGGGAGCCTCGCTTCCAGAGGTGTCCACAGAAAGCGGCGTCCCGTTCTGCTTGGAACCTTTGGAGCGTCTTGTTCGGGCCGGCATAGGAAGAGCCTTGATGACTTTCGAGGACGTTATGCGAAGGAGTTCCTGGTTCAGTCGGGCTACGTTGGTCAGTTGCGAAGACGAGCGATAAGAAAGCCAATCCGAACAGTGATGGACGGTTTCGAGCGGCGAGGCTTATGGAAAAAGGAGTGAGAAACAGTGTCTTCGAAGAATCAGATAGAGAATGAAAGGAAAAAATCAAAAGTAAGCGCTACCTGTGTGTTCTCAGAGGCGGAGTAGCAAAGCTGTGGTGGAATTGACAGGAAATAGTGTCGTCGAGGTGGCAACGTCTTGAATCGAATGGTGTTGAAAGAGCGTGCTCGTTGAACTTCTGAAGCACTGCAGGTGTGCTACAACCGCGAACCCACTGCGCGTTCGGGCCCCAGTACGCTGATGCGGCTACCGTGTCCTTCTAGTGGTGCACGAGCTAAGTGCTCCGCGGCTTACGGACAAGGTCGAAGGACGAGGGCCTCTGCGCTGGCAATAGCTGCCATTGTATTGCGCAATGAAGAAGACGAAGATTTGTAGTGCAGAGGAGCAAGAGCGCAAAAGAATTAAATCGCTGGTGCGTTGCGAAATCGCGTCCATTGCGTGATGTGCTGGAATGCAATCGCACTGACGGTGGGCGGGCATCACTAGCGAAACCCTGTGAGTACTTGTACTTACATGTGGGCGACATCTATGTCATGTATCCCGTATCGAGTACTTTGACAGCGTCTTCAAACCCTAACCCTGAGGAAGTCTTGGAAGCAGCCCTGGCCTGGACAGCACGCAAGGTACGTACCCCTGGCTAGACTCGTTTCGCTTTTCCCCAAGTCACAGTGCGGGGTTAAAGATTGTTTGTGTTGTTGAAGGCCCCGACACGTCTTATCGAGGTCAAGACGCGTCTCACCAATTCCCAACGTCACAACCCAGAACAAACAGCACGAAGATGGCATCACTTCCAGAAAGCTTAGACGACGAGATCGCCTCTTTACAAGCGCGAGGTATTTTTTTTCACTTGAGCTTATTTTATAATGAACAGCCAGGTAGACTGACTGATATCTGCAGTGGACAAGCTAAAGACCCAAATCAAGTTGCACGCAAACGTGCTGCTCAACACTGAGCCCACACAGCAGCTTGTTGCGTCGGACCCGAGCCTCCAGGACCTGCAAGGACGTCTTGACAAGCAGAAGGCATACAAGCAGCAATGTCTCTACCGTACTTGTGCGGGAATCACGACCTTCCGAGCGAATGACCCCGATCCAAATGCTGTCAACGATGGCATCGTCCTGGGCGTGCGCATCGAAATCATGACACGCGCCAAGTTTTTGCGACCATATTATGTTCTCTTGAACCGCCCATACAAGGGTACGAAGGAGACGTCAGGCTGCTTGCGCATACATCGCCACACCGTTCCTCCATGCATTCCCATTAATGGTCTGGCAGCACGATACTTACCGGCGCCAAGCTCAACACGCAATCAAGAGGGCGACAATGAAGTGGCCTCAGTACGACAGCAGAACCTGCCCCGATTTGTGCGTGCTCTACGACGCGAGATCGTGCGATACCACAACCGGGTAGCCGTGATTGCAGACCTGCGCAAGGCCGTGGGACTGGACGGCAAGCGAAGAGATGCGAGACAGCTTGCAGAGAGAAGCCCCATCCTGGCCATCAGCGCGGCCGACACACAGGCTAGACAGGTCAGAATAGACTGGAAGGACGGGCGCGCTGGGCGTCTGGTCATCGGAAATGGTGGTGAAGTCATGAGTCTGGTTGTCTTTGGTGAGACAGGAAGAGATCGTGAAATCACGCGAGACCTGCTTAGCGACGGCTCGCGCCTGGAAGACGTTGCACGAAGACTCGCGATCATTTGAGCTTGTCAGCAGCATTACCGATAATACACCGTCACGGCAGTGGCTGCAATGGAGTCTTTCCATCATGACCATAACGAAGGGGCTCCACCAGGGCTCCAAGATATCCAGATTGTCGACCCTAGTGGTTGTGGCAGGGTCTCCGTAAGTTGTCCCGCCAGTGCAAGGAGATATCCAAATTTCAGCGATGCTTCGTGCTCCTCTGGTCCCTGTGCGTTGGCTGATCTTGAGATGCAGGACTGAGTTTAACTGCCCGCAGACGTCGCGTGTCGCAAGACAAGAGAGAAATCACGCTTCCACTGTTGCATGCAAGCATCCAAATTGGATCCCACTCGGTAACCATAGTGTCGCATCGATGGCACCTTGAAGGCTTATAGACAAGCATATTTGTGTTTTCGAGCTCTTTACCACTCTGCAGATGCTCGACCCGGTGAACAATGGCTCAAGTCATGGGGTTGGTCGGCGAGAAATTTGCCACGAAGCCGCCTCGGCTCCAGTGGCACGCCGATCGCGACGACAAGCTCGGGGATAGCATCGGGGGCCGGGCTAGGAGTGGACTCCGGGAATGGCAGGGCCCTGATCATAATCCTAGAGACACTTTTGGCTGAGACTTGATGGTGTAAAATCCTCATACGCAGGATAATCAACGATGAGGGTCAAATGAAATGCAGAGAGAAGCGACTGTGAATACTGGCGAACTAACTGTCATATCGTCATATCCAAGCCGTTGCTATGCAAATACACGAATGCGGCAAGAAGTGACATAAGGAGATTGCGGGGCTTGCAGCTTCTTAGTTTGATTGGAGATTCAAACATGTACCTAGTACTCATCTTGCATGCTTGACGCTGCCACGAAGAAGGTACCACTACATATCTGCCATCAAGTGCTTGGATGATGAGGCAGGCTCGGCCGACACTTACAGACCAAGCCACGCGGCAGGGATAGCTGGCTGGCCGCCCCATAGCGAACGTCAGCCAAAACACAGTGGCTTAAACTGCGGGACAGAGCGTTTTGTCTCCATAGAAATATCCAGATCGAAACAACTAATAAGCTGGCTGTCGGTTTTGAGCAAGCTGGCTTGAACAACTCCGACGAGCTTTGTCGCTCGCACGCGGATCTGGTCAACCCTCGCATACCTCCAGCTTTACTCATTCGTGCTTTTTGGCCAAGGGTCTTGTGCGCATCGTCGCGAAACACAAACTTCGACTTCCGCTCTGCAGCTGGGATCTGTGTACGAAGTGCGAAGAGACCTTTCGCAATCATCACACCATGGCTGCTCCTGTCGACGCAGCAACTCGAAAGAGGGTGCTCAAGGTTATCTTCGTGTCTCTACTTCTGGACTTGGTCAGTCGATATCTTGCTTTTTAAAGACGGGACTACAACGGTTGTTTCTGGCGGCGCCGACTGACAGCAACCTGTCTTAGATATCCTTCACATTCATTCTTCCTCTGTTTCCCAAGTTGCTCGAGTTCTACCGCAATGCCGAAGCACCAACAGACTTGTCTACCGAAAAAACCGAAACTCTGCTCGCCTGGGTCCTCAGCTATCTCAATGCCTACAAGGCCGCTTTCGCACGACCCATTGAATCTCGCTACGACATTGTCCTTCTGGGAGGCGCTCTCGGATCGCTTTTCTCCCTGCTACAGGCCATTGCATCACCCGTCATTGGCCACCTGTCCGACAGATATGGTCGACGCACTGCGCTCTTGGCCAGCATGATGGGCAATATTCTCTCTGTGCTGCTCTGGGTCATGGCGGTGGATTTCAGAACCTTCTTGCTGAGCCGCGTTGTTGGTGGTCTTTCCGAAGGCAACGTCCAGCTTGCAACTGCTATTGCGACCGACATCTCGGATCCTTCGTCTCGCGGCTCGACCATGGCTCTCATTGGCGCTTGTTTCTCCATTGCCTTTACATTTGGCCCGGCACTAGGTGCATGGCTCAGCACTATTGCTACAGTGGCTGCAAACCCCTTCGCGACGGCCGCTGGTGTGTCACTGTTCCTCATTCTCACAGAGACCGTCTATCTATACTATGCGCTTCCAGAAACTCTGCCTTCACTGAATGAAAAGGCTGGCGGTGGCTCCACACTCACCAAGGACGGCAACACCGAGCAACCCAAGCCTGTTCAGCGCACCAACAGCCATTTCATGCTCAACGCTGTTCATTTCGGTTTCCTGTTGTTCTTTTCAGGCATGGAGTTCTCCCTTCCGTTCATGACCTACGACCTGTTCGGATATAGCTCCGGCAAGAATGGGCGTTTGCTCGGCTACGTGGGCTTGGTCGCCTCCATCTTGCAAGGCGGGGTCACTCGGCGTCTACCGCCGCTACTGTCTGTCAAGATTGGTGTCGCGTCTTGTGTTGTCGCGTTCTTCATGCTCAGTCGCATTACATCTGTGTCCATGTTGTATGTTGCTGCAACGTGCTTGGCAACGACGTCCGCCACGGTTGTTACTGGCTTGAATTCGCTGGCAAGCTTCGAGGCAAGTGAGGACGAGAGAGGGGGTAAGCTCGGTGTTATGCGAAGCTGGGGCCAGATCGGAAGAGGACTGGGACCTATTTTGTTCACCAGTATCTATTGGTGGGCAGGTAGGAACATTGCATATACCATTGGTGCTTGTGGCATTTCCTTTGTTTTCGGCATCGTCTTGGGTGCACTGAAATCGCCTCCTGGATCAGAGAGGACCAAGACAAAGGCTACCAAGAAAGAGTAGAGAAGCAGTCCTTTGGGGAAATGCAAATAGGAGCTTTAGAACAGTACATAAACCCATTACAGAGGGTCCGTAGCCATTAGAGGAGTATAATATCAGGGTGAATTTGTTAGATGAACATGATTCAAGGCTTGGGTGTAATCGTCCTAGTATCTTCTTCAAAGTGAGTAGAGCAAATGTGAATAATTGGAAAATGCCACGCGGCAACGTGAGAATGTAAGGAGTCTACAATGGCCGCTAACGATAACGCGTGAAACATGCGATCATCTGTACGGAAAATAGTCGAAGTACGTATTCAATACATACTGTATCTTACAATCTAAACCCAAGCTTAATCACCAATGGTAGATGTTAGGTCACTGCCCCGCCTATTGGACTATATTTGATTTTGTTACCTTCCTCTTGTTCTGCTCCTGCTTTCTATCTGGCCCTAGATCAATGAGGTAGGAGGTCGTCATCAAGCCATCATCACCTTCGTTGCCGGCATTGTTAATCTTCAGAGAGCCATTGGGCGGCCAAGTGGTCGTTGACTCTGTGGCCCATGCGCGGTTCGGCATCGTCGTCCTTGTTCCTGTTCCACGAATGTATCGATACAGAGCCAAAGCTCATGTCATAGCCGCCCCAGGAGGAAGCTTGTAGTTGTTAATAAGTGTTGCTTTTTGTGGTCGAAGAGGGGCGGAGAAAGAAAACAAGACAAAGGGGAGGGACAAAAAGCCGCGGGAGAAACAAGGACAAGAGAACTCACCAGCGAGAATCGGCGCATTCGGATGCCAATAGGGCTCACGCACACAGCAATTCCAGTGATCCACGGAGCCCCTCCGCCACGGCCGCCCACCACCCGGCACCCGCCCATGCCAATGCGTCGACTTGCCGACATCGATCGTCGTCTCGAGTGTGGCGTCCATATTCCACACGTACACCTTGCCATCATGGCTACCCGAGTACACATACCGACTATCCGTGCTGCCCGCCGGCGAGAAATGGCACCGGATCAGCGTGCCCTGCACCTTGTGCCCGCGAAACGTGACGACAGAGTTGTCGTTCGGGTGCGCGAACCAGTCATCCTCGTCATACTCGTCCATGCGGTAGTCGTAGTGCGAGTGCCGCGTGTGCTGCCGCGGGTTGAGCTCGTTGTAGCGCTCTGTCGACATGGCCATACGCAAATCCCACAGCTTCATCGTCTGGTCTTTCGAGTTGGAGAGGATGTAGCGTCCGTCGCCTTTGCTGTCAATGTAAGTGAGCCCCTCGCAGTGGCCGACGAATGCGCCGGCTTCGCGCCCGTCCGCCATGCTGCGCCGGTCCCATACTTTAATGACTTGGTCGTCGGAGCCCGAGTAGATGATGTGTGGGTCTTTGGGGTCCGCGAAGCACACGGCGTTGACGTCGTCATCGTGACCGTGGATGTCGTGAAGCACCTGGCGGGATTCGATGTCGTATACGACTATGGAGGAGTTGTTGTTGCCGGCGATCAGCTCCCGCCCGTCGCCGCTGAAGCGTATCGACCAGATGGCGAACCCGCCGTTGCGCCACCCCCAGCCACCGCCCCCGCCGTCACCACCGCTGCTGAGGTCGAGCTGATACGGGTCACCCTTGTCGTTAGGATCGGTTGGGGCGAAAGCCACGCTGGATTGGAGCGAGGTGTAGGCGAGCCATTTATTGTCGGGCGATAAGTGAGCATCGGTGAGGGTCCACTGGCCCCAGTTGTAGTTGACCGTCTTATAGTAGCGCCAGTTGTACGGGTTGCTCGTGTCGTACATGCGGACCTTGAAGTCCTTGACGCACGAGTAAAAGAAGTTGCCGTCCTGCGAGAACTGGCCGCAGTACACGGGCGCGTGGTAGTGAATCAGCATATCGGCTTCGTCCGAGGGTACCATTTGCTGTGCGATGGCTAGCTGGTTGACGCGGCGGTCGGCGATGCCCAGTTCGCGGTCTAGCAGGCGGCGCGCGAGCTTCTTCTTGCGCTTCGTGACGGCGGCAGTGGAGGTGTCTTGCCGATCGGTAATGCCGAATGCGCCCGAGTTCATGAGCTTTCGGCCCTCGTCACTGGGGACCTTGGGGAATCGGTGCGGGTCGGGAGGTGTGCGTTGTCGGCGGCGTTCGTCGACGAGGTCGTTCCAGATCCGGGCGCCGTTTGCGTGGCCGCGAAGGAGGGCTAGTAATTGGTGTCTTGAGAGGATGTTGACTCCGCTCCCTGTTACGGTGATGAAGTTTGGTTAGCGTTTGCGAGTTTTAGTAAGGATGAGTTCTTTGTGCTGAACCCGACCAGTCTCGCTAATCGAGGCAGTTCGAAGAGTTTCGAGAAGGAGGCCGCTTGTCTTGAGCCCATGGCTCCCTGCTCGCGGTTGCAAAGATTACGGAACTCAGTAGGACGCGCTGGAGGGACCTACCGATTATGTCTTGAAGAGTCGGTAGCATCACATCATCGTCATCATCGTCACTCTCTTCGTCGTCGTCGTCGTCATCTTCCTCTTCCTCTTCGTCCTCCTCGCTGTCCTCCTCCTCCTCCTCCTCCTCCTCCTCCTCTTCTTCTTCTTCGCTGTCATCATCACCTCCTCCGATCACTTCAACCACATATCCCTGCTCAGCATCTGTAGACAGCAATCAGTTAAACTGTAAACATGATCAAACAAGCATGAAAAGAGGCACGAGCAGATAGATCTCCTCCGCCACATCACGCACCATGGAACTCATCGTCATCGTCATCGTCTGCCGTTATCTCACGTGATGGTGCAGCTTGCGACTCTTCTGTCGCCGGCTCGAAGAGGTCGTCGGCTCCATTGTTGCTGGCAGTAGCTGTGGGCCGTGCAGTGCTTGTTGTTGAGGTACGCCGAATGCTCTCGCCAAACCCGTTCTCGTCCGAGTCGTCCTGGTGGGGATATCGATAGCTCATGGTGGAATCGTCGCTCAGGATATGGATGAGGTGAAGAGAAGCCTTGGCTGCAACAAGGTCGTGGGTTTTGCAACAGGAAGCGCACTCTTGATCGCGTGGTTCTGCCAAGGTTCACAGTGATGATTTGATCGACGAAATGGTAAGAATGAAGTAGTGCCAGGCCTGCTTTGTCGGGACCAGGCTGAAGTCGCCTCCTCTCCACTGGAGATGAGTACTTGAGTCACATACGTGAGTAGCAGAAAGCGGGCAGCTCGAAGAGACAAGCAACTCAGTGGCTAGTAGTTCACAACGAGATGGCGAGAGACAGACGTGGACCAGCAGTCAGAAGATTCCAAAGTCTGAGTTGCGATGTAATTATTGGTATAAAGTGGATTTCTGGAGTTACAATGATGCAGTATTTACAGAGGCAAAGTGACAAGTGTATGGGCAAAAGACAGCGAGCTATCTTCTATGCGCTTGGGTTCGGAGTTTCGACTCTTTCCTCCAGGGCGGAGATGGTCGTTGACGACATGCAAGGCAAACGCGGCAGTTACCCCAGTCCCCCGCCAGCGGATTTAAGCGTTAAAAGTCGCCGGCGTTTGGGATGACAAGGCAGTTGAGCCCTAACCCTGGGCACCCCAACGCTATGCATTGAGAAGAGGTAGGGCTAGAATACCGTGAAGGTGTTCCAAGTATTTTGTTTTATTTAATGCATCCGGTGATCAAGATACAGTCTTCCTCATATGAATTGTCTCAATCATGGAACCATTGTTTGGGATCGTGAACGTACTTGCCGCGTTTTGAGAGAGAGCTGCCCAGCAAGTGAATAAGACGAGGCTGGATGGAAATAGTATGCTATTGTTATACCCAAGGCTTGGTGTCATCTTGATGAACCTTCGCAGGCAATCGTTTTCTGCTTTTAATATCATTCCCACCAGCCTGGGCTCGTCAACTCAGAACGACTCGGCTCTGCTGTAGGATGTGTCCCTGGATACCCCAACCAGACGCTGCTGAGACCATGGCGACATGGGAGATGCTGCCATTCTGCCATGCTGATATACCACGTCCAGGAATTTCTAGAGCCAAAGCCTCTCTGCAAGCTTTGCAGAGAAAGGGTTTATGGACACACCATGTCTGATTTCAGAGAGACACCCAGATCGTACCAGAATCCCCGAACTACCGTCCCTGTACCGCTACAACGTGCAAAGGGGAGGCTGGCCAGCCCTCTTCTTCGACAACACAATCCGGATCAATGCAGTTTCTTGGGCGCCGCGGCAGGTACATCTGGTCCAAACAAGCCCAAGAAGTACGCCGTCCTCGTCAGACATAACATGGCCTACCACCCCAGAAGCACCATTACCACATCAGCCATTTTCTCACACTCTGACTTCGGGCTGGGGCCAGTGAGCACGGCTGAAGGGGGTGTTTTGACTCACAGTTACACCGACATTGCCCCAGGTCATACTATTCCACGCAGCCACATCCACAAAGCTGTCCCAGCCTAGCACATGGTAGCACACGTAGACGTGCGAGATATCGGCGATCCAGCAGGCGACCAGATAGTTGCGTACGACGCTGATTTCAGACGTGGTGTACAGCACGGCAGAGGCGATGAGGAACACCAGGCCGTACGTGTTGCCGAGCTGGAGAGCCACCAGCCTGGCATTGGCGTCGATACTGGCAGCAGTGCTGGCGGATGTCTGCTCTGCCACAAACCATGCCGGGTTCAGCGTGGCTCCAGCCCAGCCGGCGAGCCTGTAGGTGAGTAATGTCAGAGCATCAGCTAGCGTGCTCCTTGGACAAATCGAAGACACATGGACGGCAGACTTGGGAATGAAGCTGACAGGCTTAGCGGCTCGAAGATCGTGAAGACGAAGCGGGGAACGGTTGGCAGACGAGAAGCCATGGTGGATTTGGAGCAGAGATAGGTACTGTAAGTAATTGCAAGCGCGTAATTGTTGGCTGGTCGGCTGAGAGGGCACTGATATTGATAGACGAGCAGATGAATAATAGAAGCGGGACTACGCAAACGGCCAGGCCCAGTAGTGCCAACAGTGCCTAGCAAAGCCCACAAGTTCTGTGCCCGCTCCCCGACGATCGGCAGCTACGGGCCGAGCCTGTTGCTCAAGAGCCTCATAAAACCTTCAGGCCGATCAGGTCGTTGGAAATGAATATTGGGTAAGGCAATCTCACAGAGTAAGACACCAACTGCAAGTGTAAATCCAGGTGGTTGGCTGCTTGGCTGGCACTCCTGAAGGTGCAGCATGGGCAATTGCACTCGCTTTCACTGCGGGTGGCCTGCCACCGACTCGCTCACAGCGCCTTTCTTCGCCTGGAGCGGCATGACTAAAAACTCTGTTGTAGTTAAGCAGGGCCGCTATAGTGCTCGCCTGTCTACTGCTGTTAGTGTTGTGAACTGCCGCTGGCCACTCCAACTACCCGCCCTCCACAGCCCGTGTCAAGACTCGGCTGTTTACTCGCGACAAAAACCACCATCGAACCCCCCCCACCCCTTTGTCCTTGTGGCGCCGGTCAAGTGACGGAGAACCCCACGACTGCCTTGCTTCTGGTTTGTCTGAAAACCACAACACAACCGCCCCGTTCGCTGCTCACCTCGTCTCGACGCTGGCAGTCCTTGCGTGCAGCTTGAGCCCTTCAGGGGGCCGTCTCGCAACCTCCCCGATGCCCCTCGCCCGATCTTCACGATGGCCACCATCGAGCCGCGGCTGATGCACCTGCTCAACAACAACAACAACAATGCCACCTCCTCCTCTGCTGCTGCTGCTGCTGCCGACGGCTCCTACTACCCACACCCAACTTCGCACTCGCACTCGCCTCCAGACCTGCCACCGATACAGAGTTTGAACAGCTTCGGCAGCAAGTCCTCTTCGAGTCTGTCCCTGCCACCGCACCATGAGAAGTCTGGCTCTACCCCCTCCAAGTCGATCCACAAGATCCCTTCGCTGGCCTCCATCCGCGAGGAATACAATGCCGGTGCCAGCAGCAGCAGGTTATACAGCCATGATGCGGCGGCGGTGGCGGTCACCACCCCAACGTCTGCTCTTCCTGGCCGGCAGCAGCATCACCACAGCGGGGGCATCTCGTTGCACATGCTCTACGACAATCCAGAGATCAATGACTCCTCGCACTCGCTGAACCACTTCCTCGATGACGTGCCCGAATCCTGTGCTTCGGCCGACGATCTGTCGACCAAGAAGCGCCAACGAGCCATGACGGTCAAGGACGACATTATGCACCTGCCGCAGCCCCTCAAGAAGCAAAAATCGACCCAGAATATTAGCCAGAATATCATGCCTCCCATCATCAATGGCCTGTACGAGCCACCGCCTAATGCCGCCGTCTTTCCGCCTATTGCGCTCGATGATGGCAACAATGAGGGCGTAGCCCCCTCTACTCTGCATACCTTGAATCAGTTGAGCACCAGTAGTAGTACTGTTATCCTGACGAGTAGCCTGGACGCACCAGATTCCGCACCAGAAATGCATGTTCAAAGTGAGGGTAGACACGACAGCATCAGCACCGCCCCCGACGGGGAGAGGCCGCTGGCCAAGGTAAAGAGAAAGGCTGCCAAGCCG
Organism: Coniella lustricola; assembly: GCA_003019895.1. Taxonomy (NCBI): domain Eukaryota; kingdom Fungi; phylum Ascomycota; class Sordariomycetes; order Diaporthales; family Schizoparmaceae; genus Coniella; species Coniella lustricola. The sequence continues at coordinate 96,883 of KZ678438.1, forward strand.
CGCAAAAAGTGGTCAGAAGAGGAAACCAAGCATCTGCTGCTGGGCGTTAGCAAGTACGGAGTAGGGAAGTGGACGAGCATACTGGACGACCCAGAGTACAGCTTCAACGGGCGAACCGCGGGAGACCTCAAGGATCGCTTTCGCACATGCTGCCCCGACGAACTGCGGATTGGGCCGAGCAAGAGCCGTGAGAGCCTGCGGTCGCAGGACAAGCATTCCAGCCAGTCGCCGGTTGAGCCACGGCCCAAGGGCAAGTCCAAGACCGCATTACTACTGGAAGACATACTTGCAGATCCAGATGACTTGGTGGCATACCACAACTACAGAGACGACTTTGTTTCAGTAGGATCATCCAGTCAAAGTGCAATGGGACAACCAGAATCTGATCCAACAGCGAAACCGAAAAAGAGCAGGGCACACCGCAAGAAGATTGAAGATCTGCAGGCTATGGGCATCCATGGACCTTTCAAGAAATCACACAGGCGCGAGAGACGTCCCTTTACGCAACAGGACGATGATCAAATCCTAGAAGGGCTCCAAATGTACGGACCAGCCTGGACAAAGATCCAGCGTGATTCCAGATTCGACCTGTCCAGTCGGCAGCCGACCGATTTGAGAGACCGCGTGCGCAACAAGTACCCAGACATGTACAAACAGATTGAGGAAAAGCAAGGACACGGCAAGGAGTCACTTGTAACGGGCACATCGTTGCCTACGCGTCCTGCACCGTCAGCTCGGAGTAACAGCATCATGGAACCCTCTGTGAACAATATGATCAACGAAAACTCGCTAATGACGCTGGAACCGCACTTGCATCGCGCCGGATCTCGAGAAGAGCTCATGATGCCCAAGTGGGCAGCTTCAATGCCTCCAGCGCCAGGCTCGGGTGGAGCATCTCATGGAGGAAGCTTCCACGAACTGCCGGGCATGGACTCGCTCTCCAGAGATCCACTTGAGGCGGAAGTTGGTGAGGGGGGTGAACCATCCTCTTCGGGAGCATTCAGCGGCATGATGGACATCTCGAGACTACTCCTGGATGGCTGAGCTCTGAGATTCGGATTCGGATAACAATGTCTGAATAACCCTAGTCTGATGAATGCTTGCTTTGTTTGTGTGTTTTTTGCAAAGACGTATGATACGACTTATCTGATCTGCAGGAATATTGGCCCATGGCATCACGGCTATTCTTTGCTTGTCGTTGAGGAAGGCGTTTATCACTTGACTTTGTCCTTTCCATTCTTATTTTCTTTTCGTTTTTCTCTTTCCTCCTTATGTTCGGATACCTCATGTATTTTTCAAGTCTTTGGGACGGAGTAATGGATGGAGCCAGGTTGGATGGATGGAAGCGACTGAGAAGGGTTTCCTGTGTATGAAGCATTCTTGTGCTTTAGAATCCAGAGCAATCTTGTTAGATTTAATCGAAGCGATTTGAGGAGTTTCTCGTTATCTTGCGCGCGCTGCAAAGACATCTTCAGTGTTGCGAGAATACAAAGATGCTCGGTAGTGATGTCGTCTGAAGATCATCCACTATTGATATGCACCTCTTCAGCAACTAGGAATACACTTCCGAACTGCCAAGGCACGACGGTACCTAGCTACATTTCGTTGTTGCGTGGATGCATCCGGCACCCAGTAGGATGGCAGACATTTCCCTGAAAAGAGTGGGTAACCATCAGGGCGGCTTACATACTCGAAGACGAGCACAGATAGTCACGTGCTGAGGCCCGCTTTTCCTGCTAGCGTGGAAGCAAGCCCACTGCTTCCTAAATTTTCCAACTCAATAGGTTTGATCGCGAACTCTCTTCCCTTTCGACAGCCAGCCTTTGCACAACCAATCCTTTTCCTCACAACCATCACACAGCAGACAAGATGGGTCGCGGTCGTAAGTGACACCTTCACCACACTCTGTGCAGCTGCTACAATTTCCCATTTCCTCGTGAGCGTTGCAATTATCTCCAATGCATCGCTCATGGGAACTTGGGCAATTGTCCCAAAAAATGCAAAGAAAGCAGAAATCTGTTAAAACTGAAGGACGAGAATGAAAACTAACACGCTCACAATGAATAGCTAAGAAGCACCAGAAGCGCCTCAGCGCGCCCAAGCACTGGCTCCTGGACAAGCTGTCCGGTTCCTACGCTCCCAAGCCCTCCGCCGGTCCCCACAAGGCCCGCGACTGTCTGCCTCTGATTGTCTTCATCCGCAACCGCCTCAAGTACGCTCTCAACTACCGCGAGACCAAGGCCATTCTCATGCAGCGCCTGGTCAAGGTTGACGGCAAGGTCCGCACCGACTCGACCTTCCCCTCGGGCTTCATGGACGTTGTCTCCATTGAGAAGACCGGCGAGAACTTCCGCCTTGTCTACGATACCAAGGGTCGCTTCACGGTCCACCGTATCCAGAATGAGGAGGCCGAGTACAAGCTGGGCAAGGTCAAGCGTGTGCAGCTGGGCCGTGGCGGTATCCCATTCTTGGTTACGCATGATGCCAGAACGTGAGTTCTCCATCTGTCAGCCGTTGGACCAAGCTTTGGTTGATTCCGAATCCACCCCCTCGTCCCGTTCATTTTGCATTTCTGCAAAAGGGGCGAGAATGGGACAAAACGATTCATGAATACTCCCAAGCGAGATCATCAACGGCTGGTACGTCTCTCTTTCTCTTCTCGGTTGCTAACCTGCTACAGCATCCGCTACCCTGACCCCGCTATCAAGGTCAACGACACCGTCAAGATCAAGTAAGTTTTTCACAGGCTTTAAATCCTCGCATACGTCTCACGTTCATATACTAATTACCTGTCTGTAGCCTGTCCACTGGCAAGATCGACGACTTTGTCAAGTTTGAGGTTGGCCACGTCGCTATGGTCACCGGCGGTCGCAACATGGGTCGTGTCGGTGTTGTCACCCACCGTGAGCGCCACGATGGAGGTTTCAACATTGTCCACCTGAAGGATGCCATTGACAACACCTTCGTCACCCGTGAGGCCAACGTCTTCATTATCGGAGGCGAGCGCCCCTGGATCTCTCTGCCCAAGGGCAAGGGTGTCAAGCTCACCATTGCTGAGGAGCGTGACCGCCGTCGCGCCAACAACATCGCCGGCAACTAAGCGGCTGTTGGTGGCTCCTTGGGTGATGATGATTTGATGTTTAGTTTAACTGGTCAAAGGTGAAAAAAATACCACGGGGTTCTCTCTCTCACACATACACATTGCAACGCAAAAATGTGATGTGATGAAGGCATGGACAAAGGCGTTTTGGGACGTTTCGGCTTTTGAATTGCGCTATACGATTAGGTAGCACTTTCCCCACCGCCCAGTAAGCCGGCAATTTCGATCAACGGCCGCAGGGTAATGAATTCTTGCAAACGTCCTATTCGCCTTTCTTGATTCCTTTGCATGTATTTTTGTGATTGGAGTGTTGCCTGCAAGTTTCCTAATGTTTATGCGTTTCCGCTACAATGAAATTACTGTTGCACTTCCATGAGATCGCACCAAAATGGAAGACAACCCATCTGAAGTACTCAGTCATTGAGATGAAGGTTTGCCTGGAGATTGGCTCCTGGTCCATCAACCTTTGAGAAAGGCACCTTGGGGTTGGAAACCGAGCCCGCAATTCTCCGTCAGCAATCAAACCCGTACTCAGCACGGGCGTAAGCCCCTCCACACATCACATTACAACGGCAAAACAAGCGGGAAATCAAGGCGCGTGACTGACTACCCAACGCAGGTTGGCTGGCATGTTACCTGTATTCCGTATAACAGATCACACAAGCATCACCACGGCTTCTGTTCCCCAGTTGTGGTTCTGACAGCCTTGTGGTGTGGCTGAGTATGTACAAAAGCTTGGTAACACTGAAGCTTGTGCAAGCACTTGTCTCGCATGTGTGCGCGCGTATGTGCGTGTGTGTCTACGTGGAGCAACTGCCAATGGGTAAGTCGTTGCTTTTGAATCATCGAAGCCGGTGAACGTCGTTTCTGGCTGGTCATTCATACTTTACCAGCCCTTAATTACTACAAGTTTCGAATCGGTAGGTTCAAGTGGCGTCCTGCCTGGCTCCGGCCGAGTCCCTACCAACAGAATTGGCTGAGCTTGCCCGGTTTGCTGTCCACTTGGTCTCCTTCTTCGGGAGCTCATATGTAGCCTATGCGTGGTAATTATGCGCTATGAGTGACTGACTGATGGCTGGATTCTTACCATCCACCCGTTCATCGAAAGCGACGTGGCAGTTGCCGAGCACACCTTGCCATTTCGAGAGCACGGGTATCACCCACCAAAAACCCCGCGCTAGCATAGAATGATACTTACCATAGTAGGATTCTTTTTGAGAACTCTCGATTGGTAATTCAACGTAAAGGATCAAGATAATGAGTAAGATTTCTCTTCGATGACGGTAAAGGAGGCTGAAAAAGGCATCTCGTGACGGTGTCACGGTGGGAGTGAGAAGGTGCGAGGGCCCGACTACTGACCAGTCAGCACCAAGAGACGCATTGTCATTTACCAGCCTGACGTGAGGGGGGGGGGGGAAGAGAGGGTACAAGAGAGACCAGACACGCTGTCACTTCAGGCACACACTGAGAGAGAGATGTAAGCCACTGTCTTCGTATTGGCTCGCATAAGGAAAGATAAAAGAGATATCGAAGAACACGAGTTGAGAAAAATTGTTAGACAGCAAGACTTCCCAGAATAGGCAACCCAGCAGTCATCCTAGTGAATACTTACTAACCCAGGTGGGTAGGCAAGAGGTCTACTGTAGCTGCCTCTCTTGGCAGGGGAATCCGCATTTGTTTGGAGAAAGCAGCGGCGGGAGCGAACTAACTGTGTTTTGATGAGAAGCTGCTCTGTCCTCGACAGTTGCTGTTAAAGGCATACAGCGTCATTGTGGCAGTTGCTGTTAAAGGTATATAGCGTCATTGTGAGCAGTGCCTCGCTTCGCTTCGCTGGCAACTCGGGCCAGACCTTACCGGTGTCGGGGCAGTTTCCTGCTGCGATGCTATGCTATGCTGTACTTCCTCGGTCATATAAAGTGCCCGGGAAGCCAGAGAGAGGCTCAGGTCTTGCACAGTAGAGTAGTGATGGTCTGCATGATGCGAAGCGTTGTACGAGTTAGGCAATCGAAAATAGATATACTGTGAATGATGGCTTAGGAGTTCCACGGCCGGGAAAGTCTGGCGGATGATCAGAGCTGGAGAACCGGCGACAGATGTCCGTCCAGGGGAGGTGCAGCCAAGCTGCAAGTACTTAGACTTGTAATATATCGAGACGGCTACGCTCGTGCGGTGGACTGTTTGACTGCATGCTTTGGGACAAGTTGGGTGTTATTTGAGATGTAAGACAGTGGGACGAGTTGGTGACTCGAGGCTAATCACGCGTGGGGTCTTTCCCCGGATTTGTGTTGCCGCAGGTCAAAAGGTGCGGCCCACCGGCCGGGCCTGGCCCGAGACGGGCGGTGTGGCATCGTGGGAGCTAGGGTGCCCTGGAGGCGGCAAAGACGGCCGGTACTTGCCATGTATATATCTGCCTTTAAACCACGCAGAAACATACTTTAAACTACTTCGACACTTAGTAGAACCCCTGCCATTTTATTTCCAATTTCTCCGCAACACCAAGGCTCGCAAGCAAAAGTTGTCTGGTCACATCCTACCAGCACCTCCCAGGCACTGTCAAATTCTCCCTGCAAACCCACACTCACACCTCCCGGCTCAGGCTGCTTGTCTTCTTGATCTTTCGAAGTCTTGCATCAAGGATGGCAGATCTCTGCAACCCCAGCATCTCACCGCAATGCAGCGGCAGATTACTCCTGCATGGAGACATGCCCGTTCCAAGAGGCTTCTCGGGCCACGCATGACCTAGCCCAGCCGTTCAGTCGTCGATTGCTTTTTTGCTATCTGTTTCTCTCCAGGCACGAGGCTGTCTTGCGGCCGGCTCTAGGGCTGGGTGCATGCTGACAGCGTCAGTGACAAGCTTGGAACCCTGCGAGACTTTCTCACGAACTCCCAAATGGTGCAGCCAGCCCCAGAAGAGAAGAGCACACGCGTTGTGCAAATCTGCAGCTCGGGTCTCGTGCTTGTTGCTGTCTTTACAGCATGTCCACCCCGGATGTGACTGCGGCTCTTTTTTTTTTTTTTCTCGCATGCGCCGTCCATAATAGTTGCACAGGACCTAGAGTCATAGCTGATCAGTCACTTGGCCCATCAGTCCCTTTCGTCAGCTACTCAGTTGAGTCCCGCAGAGGACTCAAGGCTGATTCGCTGCCAGCTTCTCTGGATGCTCTGCTGGCTCAAGTTTAATTCTCTTCGCGGGGAACCTTGGAACGACAGTCTGCACCCACTTGCTAGGACAATAGCGTCTGGATGATCGACCGAGCCGTAGACGGATCGACCCCAGCAGACCTGCTCGACTTGAGCACTTGGTCAGCGGAAACATATTACAATGTGGTAATCAATTGCCAAAGCACGTGCATCCCGTGCCACCCCACGGTGCTGACCTTGTTTAGTCTTGGATGTGGCTCGCCTTCTCCATTACAAGCAACAGCCTACTGGACGCCGTACTTGTTTTAGTGCGTGCTTTTCCCAAGTCGCTAGTCTCCATCCTCCACGTTTCGGCGGGGTGACTGCGGAGCCTTGCCCCAGAACCATTAGTCTGTCTGCCTTTGACATCACGAGACCCAGTCCCAGATGTTGACACCCTCCGCCTCCGCCTCCGCCTCGATGGAGCACAGGCACTCTAGCCATCGGCACAGAATGCGACTGCCTGTCCATGGATTGCCGCTTTTGCCCACTTGCTCAAGTTGCACCTTACTCAGTCGACTTCTGCAAAGCCTGTGACAAAGCAGGACGACAATAAAGTACTTACATACACGCATCATGCCGTAGAAGACGGGATTCACCGATTGGACCTCTTATATCTGGCCGGCTCCACCCCTCAAGAGGCCAGCGTCGGTGGCCTGAATCTGCATCTGCTCTGGACTGGCCTCGAGGACGGGCTTTATAGACGCATTATAAATGGGTCAGAGCAATCCGCGTTGTCTCTCAGCACAGTCTCTCCCTGTTCTGGCACCTTGAATACGTCCGCTGTGCAGGTTTTCCCACTCACCTACCGTCGAAGGCTCAAACATCCGTGTATGGGTGCCAACCGGCTAGCCGTCCCGTGGTTGTGAGGAGCCGCCATTTATTCAGATCCGCGACCGGGTATGCGCTACCACCTCCCTCACTAAGGCAATTCTTGGAAATTTCCATTTGAGGTTCTGCCGTAGTATTAACTCAGCTGAGCAGGTGTTGTCATCTCTGAATTCGTCTCCACCATTGCTGCCGTCATCCCGCTGTTTTCCTTTTATACATCCCTCATTTCGGTGTGATCGACTGATACCTCTGGGTCAACCCATTGTCTCGTGTTGAACTTTTACTTACCTATTTTGTTCTTTTTCCGTTTTTGTTATGAGTCTGCGAAACCTGTTATATTGACCCTTTGATCCCCTCTTCCAGGGATACATCCTCTCATCGCAGCCTTTTCCTGCGTACCTTGTCGTCTTGGTTGCTGTCTCAGTCGATGTTGACACTTCCAATTTGCGCCTAGAATATTAAAGTTACTACACGCTGCCATCGGCTCAACTTGCCTTGCCCTTGTTCGTCCCTGGCACAGCACTGTAACCGCACTTCTTGAAACGGAAACCCTTGCCAGTTCCCGCGCTTCGTCTGGCCATTACAGCAGCAGCTTTCCAGGGCCCGACCCGGATCGACAGCACCCTGGGCAGCTGAACCCAATCAAGGGCCCCCGTACACACCTGGCATTTTCCCCCAGATACTGCATCTCCAGCCGCCTTGCATGTCGCCCAACTTGATGTGGAGGGCACTGCCGCCGTCCAGCGCCAGGTCGCTGGGACTGGGACGCCGCGCCCATTCGGTGAACAAGCTGCAGGCTTGTATTGCCGCCAGCAGCGTCTTGGCCGCGAAGTCCTTTCCAGCAGCCAGCAGACCTACCAGGCGACATGCAAGTTCGACCGCTTCGTCTCCAGGCACCGGATCGCAACGACAAAGATCATCCGTGAGGTGGAGTAGCAGCAGCGTCTTTGGTATTGCGCTGGCTGCCGCTGTAGTGGGATGGGGTGCTGCTTCCGTATCGATATGGCGCGATGGCAAAGGCTCCATGTTGCTCGACAGTTTCTCGCAGCCCCCACGGTATGCGAGCATGAAGGAAATGGAGATTGTGAGTTTGCTGTATTCCCTTTCCAATTTTCAGTCTTCCATACGAATGGGAAATTGGGGACGGAACCATGAAAGACGGAAGATGGTTCGTGGCTGATTTTCATAGGCGATACAAGAAATCCGCGACGAGCTCAACGGTGAGCATGAAATTATATCGACAGATCCAGAGGACTTGCATGCGCACGGCTATTCTGAATGGAGCACCACGAACCCAGAGACGCTACCAGTGGCCGTGGCGTACCCACGAAGCACAGAAGAGGTGAGCACGATAGCCAGAATCTGCCACAAGTATCGCGTGCCCATCATCGGCTACTCTGGTGGCAGCTCACTTGAGGGCAACTTTTCGGCGCCATTTGGAGGCATCAGTGTCGACTTCGCCTATATGGATCAAATCATCCAATTCAACCGGGAGGATATGGATATCGTGGTCCAGCCCAGCATTGGATGGCAGGATCTCAATGAACAACTCGCCCTGATGGGCAGTGGGCTCTTTTTCCCAGTTGACCCTGGTAAGCTGATCTTTCTGTGCTCCTAGAAATTCAACAGAAGCAGTTATTACAGCTTTCATTTGGCATTCATGACTGAAGGGTTGTACTTTTAGGCCCATCCGCCAAAATCGGCGGCATGATTGGAACAAATTGTTCCGGCACAAACGCTGTCAGATATGGCACAATGAAGGACTGGGTCATCAATTTGACGGTCGTTCTCGCTGATGGCACCGTCATCAAGACACGCCGAAGGCCTAGAAAGTCCTCCGCTGGTTACAACCTGAATGGCTTATTTGTAGGGTCAGAAGGGACACTGGGGCTTGTTACTGAAGGTTAGCATGCCTGGAACACTCTATCTTACTGACTCCATCATAAGTCTCACCACTAACCTTAACGAAAGCCACACTCAAGCTGGCGGTCGTACCTGAAGACCTGTCCGTCGCCGTTGTTACGTTCCCAACTATCCGCGACGCCGCGGCTGCAGCTGCAGAGGTAATGCAAACAGGGGTGCCAGTCGCAGCCATGGAGATTATGGACGAGGTGCAGATGCGCGTCGTCAATCTGGGCGGAGCGACGGCACCGCGAGTATGGCAGGAGATGCCAACGCTCTTCTTCAAGTTCTCGGGCACCAAGGCTAGCGTGCAGGAAAATATCCGAACGGTGCAAGGTATTGCAAAGAGGAATGCAGGCAGTAATTTCGAATTTGCAAAGGATGCGCTGGAGCAGAAGCTGTTGTGGAGTGCACGAAAGGAAAGCTTGTGGAGTATGCTTGCGCTGAGACGGGACGGAGAGGAAGTTTGTGAGTTGCGATTCCTTACCCCTGTTTGAAAATTTCCATGTTTGTGTAAAGTGAAAGCCTACTAAGTACTTGTTGGCGAACCTATAGGGAGCACCGATGTAGCTGTCCCTTTCAGCCGTCTGGCTGATATCATCGAGGTCAGCAAGAAAGAGATGGACGATCTTGGTCTCTTTGCCTCTATTCTGGGCCACATTGGTGATGGAAATTTCCACGAAAGCATCATCTACAATCCGATCAACGGTGAGCGCGAAAAAGTTGAGGCCTGTGTCAAGAATATGGTTAAGCGGGCGCTAGATATGGAAGGCACCTGCACGGGCGAGCACTCCGTTGGCTGGGGCAAAAAGGACAGCCTCTTAATGGAGGTCGGCCCTGATACGCTCGCGGTGATGAAGGCGATCAAAGCGGCGCTAGATCCTTACTGGATCATGTGAGTTCTTTCTTGTTTGTCTTTGAACTCTGATCAGACTTTTATGCATCTTGAATGGTCTGGACTGATTGGATCTTGAACAGGAACCCGGGCAAGATCTTTGACCGACACGATTAGGCTAGAGCACAGGGGTGTGTTATCACAGACGAAGCCCTCACGACGTGAACAAGTGAAGCGAAGCAAGACTGCATGTTCCAGGCTTGGTGCTAGATATATTGCATGAGGTTGACCAAATATTCACAGACATACACAGTCGCATTTCATGGCAGCATATGGATATAGGAGGGTGATTTAGACGTTATTTTGGAAGTCTTGCTGGCAACAATTACTTGCACGGCTGGTTGGCTGTTTATGTATCTACGCTCTTGTTGTAATGTTTTGGACTTGTGCACTTGAAAAAAACAAAAGGTATAGCTGGTTTAGCTGAAAGGAAAAGCATCCAAAAGCAATTGATTTCCTCTTTTAGCACTACTGTAATATCAGCCCTGGCTTGATTCTGCTCATAATCGATATCTTTCACAAGGTTGTTAATGGTGAAGGTATATGAGTCCATTCACCTTTGAACTTTCATGTTGTTTGCAAGGAAGGTAGCTAATGAACTAGAAGCAGTAGATGTGAGGCAGATTGCTCTTGCCTTCTGGGACTACTCCTTCCTCTGCTGCCTGATTTGGTCCCACAAACTCACCCTTACCTATGCCTCTCTTGATTTTTGAGTTCTATTCCCGTCTCCTTGAAATCAGCCGACCTCTTCTTCTTTAAAAATCCAGAACCAGCTATTTTCAATTCACTCAGTCCTTGTCCAGCCAGAGCGTGGCCTAAAGACCGGCATCCGATAACACGTCGACGAAGCCCGCGCTTGGTTAACAAGCGAATCGATTTGGCCCAGCCTTTCAGTCGCTTTGTTTGCTCTTTCAAGTGTGTCTCCCTGCATCGACGAAATTCGGCACAAAAGGTGTACCTTGCAGCAATCAGGGCATGTAGGTGCCTCAATTAACAATCCCAACAAACAAGTTACGACCCAGTCTAAGATAGGGTGATATCCTGTGGTTTCTCAGAGAGCAAGAGGGAGAGTCTAACACCTTCTGTAAATCTTGTCACGCCTACGCACCGCTTCGCCAGCTAGTGCGGTAAGTAGTTTCTCAACTTCCTCTTTCTGTGTTGCTTCGCTATGCGCTGCTTCCATTGTCACCGCCTCTGCTGCGGTTGTTTGGACCAGTCGAAGCCTCGGTCTGATTGATTGGGGGGTTCCCATTTAGAGTCTGCCAATGCTGCACGTAACTCACCACAAAAGCGCAAGCGAGTAAGCCATCTCGACTAAGAACGTTGAGACCGCCATACAGAGCCTTCAGGAGCACAACATATACGTCTCGTCACGTGGTGAACCATTCCTGGGCAGATAACCCCTTCGCTCCCTCCAATTTGTGGTAAGACTCACAACTTCTCGGGAGAAAGACTTCAGGGATCGTCCGTTTCATGTCCACCATATCTCTCAAAAGACTACACACTTCGTGTATTCCGCACGGTGGTGCGAATTAATGCTGTGATTGCAAGCAAGTCAGTACGGCAAACATCGAAAGGGAGCCATGGATCGTCATAACAGGTTTCGACTGAGATCTGCCAATCGCAATACCAATGCTGGGCTTGCTGGCCTGACCCAGGCACTTGGCAGCAACGACCCAAGTCTGACATATACTTCCTTTGAGACTTCGAGAGCTGCTGAAGCACATACTTTGCGAGGCTCACCCCGAGCCTCGCACGGCTGGCGTGCGCGCTCTCAGCGGCACACGCATCAACACAACATTATGGCGCACATCAACACCGAGAACTTGTCAAACTGCACACGAATCGATCTAAGACTGGGCAACTTGACAAAGAATATCACCAAACAAGCAATTCAAGACGCTCTTATAAAGCTCAATTTCGGCGTCAAGAAGATTGAAATTCTCGAGAAGGATGGCAGCAAGACCGGGCAGGCCTTGGTTACCATTGAGCCGCCACCGAGAAGCTGTCCCAGGTCTTGCACTATATTCAACGACTTGAATATGCCAGTCGAGTCGGAAATCCAAATTGCGCGTTCGGCCCGAAATGAAGAGTCTTTTTGGTTACAAGAGGATTTTCAAGTTCGAGACGCTTTTCGCAACAGAGACGATCATGTCGAAACTCCCCTCGGCAACACGGTTCAATGTGAAGTCACCTTTGTGTGTCCGCTGCTGCGCCTAGGTATGATGGCTCAGGAAAATTCCATGCTTGAGCTACCACAGGAAGACTACCAAACTGTGCGCCTCGCTGTGCAGTTCAAAAGGCGCTTTATCGAGATTACCTTCACCCTTGACATCCAGGACAGTGTTGTTCCGCGCGATTACAAGATTCCTATCAAGTTTAGCCACATCAAGAAAATCGTTCGAGTCAAGGACATAAATGGCGGCACATCCCTCTTGGTGCAAGTGCCAAGTCCTCCAGAGGTCTTCAGTAAACCGAGCAACGTCCCTTGTCCCCGCTATGGCAATGCTCGCGCTGAACAGGATTCTTGGATGCGGCAGACCGACATCACTAATATGAACTTGTCTCTCTCCAAATCGTGCGTAGAAACTACGCCAGCGAAGCTGAAAAAGGAATATGGGGTAGTCGACCTGGGTCGTTGGACCAACTATCTTCTCTCATTGCCGACAGACTTTGTCAATGATTGGATTAAAACCGAGCAGCACTTGGAGGATTATAATGTCTTGATCGAAGAAACAGATTCCTTCATCCTGAAAAGGCCTTCGAGCAGATCCAATGCTTTGGACCGTCTCGATAACATTGCTGCCCAGTCAACACTGGCACTGCTTGAGTCACAGACTCTCCATCTGCCATTTGAGGTTCGATACCAACTGGAAGCATGTATCTCTCAAGGTCTGCTTAACGAGTATAGCATGGATGATAAGTTCCTGCAAAAGCTGAACAGCTTTGGATCTGAGAGGGCTCGTATGATGCTGGAAGGTGTAGCAGACCGAAACTTCATCTTTTATAACCCTATGGATATGTTTGAGGAACCTCAGGTTATGCATTACTGGCCAGGTATCAGGGTTCCTAGCCAGACTGCTCTTATCCGAAAGGCTATAATTACCCCCACCATGATCTACTTCAAGACACCGACGGTGGAAGTTACCAACAGAATACTGCGGCAGTATTCCCATCTCACCGATCGGTTCCTGCGAGTCCAATTTACAGATGAGCTGACCTTCGGCAAGATTTCGTCGAGTCAAGGGTTCCATAGATCGGACGAACTGTACGCTCGGGTGGAGAGGGTCCTGCGGAATGGCATCAAGGTCGGTGACCGGGTGTACAAAATTCTGGCTTGGTCCAATTCACAATTCAGAGAGCATGGCGCATTATTCTTTTGTCCCACCGATCATGTCACCTGTGAGGGTATCAGAGACTTGGTTGGCGACCTTAAACACATACGATCTGTGGGCAAGTATGCGGCACGCATGGGTCAATGCCTGACAACTACTCGGCATGTGAATGGCATCAGCGTGCCTAGAGTCGTTGCTATCGATGACATCAAATACCAAAAGGACGGCAGAGAGTGGACATTCACGGATGGTGTCGGCAAGATCTCTTTGTTCAATGCAAGAATGATATCGAATGACCACAATCTAGCCGAAGTTCCCTCATGCGTTCAATTCCGCATGGGAGGTTGCAAAGGCATACTTGTGGTCTGGTCAGACGTTCCAGCCCATGAGGTGCATATGCGACCTTCTCAGCAAAAGTTTTCGGCTGTTTACAACGGTCTCGAAATCATCAAAGTCTCAAAATATGCTCAAGCAACGCTCAATTCGCAGACTATTCCACTACTTCACTGCCTCGGCGTGTCTGGTCAGGTGTTCATGGATCTACTCGAGGAAGAGCTCAAGGAATACGAGGAGGCAATGCATAGTTCTGCACAAGCGGCCAGACTACTGCAAGAAAGGATTGACGAGAACCAAATCACATTGGTTATTGCCGAGATGGTCAATGTCTTTATGGAAACTCATGAGCCATTTCTGTGGTCTCTCATTCGTTTATGGAGATGTTGGGCACTCCAGCGCCTCAAATATAAGGCTGCCATCAGCGTGAAGAAGAGTGCATTTGTGTATGGCTGTGTTGACGAGACTGGCCTATTGAGAGGTTATTCTGAAATGCATCGTGTCAGCGGCCTCAAGGACGAGAACAAGCTCCCACAGGTATTCCTTCAGATCCCAGAGCAGGGCAACGAATTCAGTACCACAAAGTACAAGATTATAACAGGTCTTTGTGTGTTAGGCCGAAATCCGTCACTACATCCAGGCGACATCCAGATTGTTCAAGCAGTGGACGTTCCAGAGTTGCGCCATCTCAGAAACGTGGTTGTCTTCCCCCAGAATGGCGACAGAGATCTTCCCAGCATGTGTTCTGGTGGAGATTTAGATGGCGACGATTTCTTCGTATTCTGGGACGAACGCTTGTTACCCTCTGAGTGGAATTATCCTCCTATGGACCACGACGCTGAGACGGGCACTTCCGTTGCACGTCAGTCTTCCGATGTCACGATCGAGGACATGTGCGACTTCTTTACTGATTACATGAAGCATGACTCGTTGGGCGTGATAGCTACTTCACACAAGGCTTGGGCCGACAAAGTTGGGCCCAAAGATTCGAGATGTGAGTTGGCCTTGTCTATGAAACATTTGTGTCTTGACATATACTAACGGTATCTCAGGTCTTGAGCTTGCTGCTCTACATTCTGCAGCTGTGGACTATGTCAAAAGCGGCAAGCCTGCTGTCATGCACAGGTCTCTCTTTCCAGATAGATATCCGCACTTTATGTGCCGTCAAAAGTCATACAAATCTTTCCAGCCTCTTGGGCTTATCTACGAGCGCGTCAATGTTGAAACATTTAGCCCGGCGTACGAAATGGCCTTTGACGAGCGGATTCTGTCGCATTTCGATCTCTTGGATGAGGAGCTCACGAAAGCTCGGTTTGTCAAATCAGAATACGACATTGCCATGCGCCGACTGATGGGTCAGCACGAGAAAGCCATCACAGAATATGAGATTTGGTCTACCTTTGTCCTTTCCAAGCCACGTGTTGGAAATGACTACAAGCTTCAGGAAGCCGTTGGACGGGATATTTCTGCTCTTAAAGATCGATTCCGCAAGGTTTGCGCTGAAGCTATAACTGGTATGCCGCAAACTTCCAGCATGTTCTCGTACTCGGGAATCCAGCACGAAAAACTTGAACGCTTCGTTGCCGCCATGTACACGGTAACTTATCAGGAGGTTCAAGCTGCCCTGGAAGCACGAGACACGACGTATCTGGACGCAGAGGGCAATAAAGTTGCCAAAGACCAACATCCATCTGTTGCAATGCCTTTGATCAGCTTCCCTTGGTTGTTTCACAGAGAGCTGATTAGGATTGCCACGGGTAAACGAGAATTCAAGCAAGACCGCACAAGTCTCAGTGGTGTTAGCAGAACTCTGCACGAAGCCCAGACATCAAGACCTTCGAGTGATGTTGGCGGCGCCGACTTGAATATCAACAAGCTGGACACGACAGCTGTTGTTGAAGACTTGTTAGTCTTTGAAGAAGGAGACGGTGACTGCACACACATTGCGTCCGGAAAGGTGGTCCACCGTGGCGACATACTGGACCTGTTTGAGGATCACGCAGCAGACAAGTCTGATGCTATGAACTTATGGGAGAGCACCCCTGAGACTGGTGACTTCTCACAAAAGACCGTTAAAACGATCCTAGCACAAAACTCGGAGGATTTTAACTCAGGCATAATCGCTCAGCCGAAGCCGGAAGAGGGCGAAGATATTGAACATAAAGAAGTGGAGTTCGAGGAGATAGAGATGATTGACGACGAGGGTGAGGACGCTCTCGAGGTGCTTGCGAGCAAAATCGCCGTGACGGCTGTTGGGAGTGATGGGGCAACGAGTGAGAGCTTGATTCAATAATTGCAACTTGAGTTGGTGGACTTTGCATTGGCCATGGCTATTTTCCAACTGACGCAATACGTTTTGGGTTTGGTCGTTCTTCAACGCATACAGGGTGGCGCTGTGATTGACAGTATACGATCTTATTGATTGTTTGACGCGTATATGACCTAGCCACATTTGAAATCAAGTGAAGTTGCCTCATTTCTCGTTTCCGAGCACAGTAGCTGTTTCTGTGTTTGTTGGTATACATACAGTACAACAGAGCCCTATGAACAAGTCGAATTACCCATCCCTAGCACAAAAAGAAACTCAGAACCAAAGGAATCCCATCATTGCCTCATTAGAGCCACACCCTTTCCCCGTCACCGTCTTTAGTCTGGATCTAGTTTTCTGATTTTTAGTTTCCAGCGCAAGCGGCAGCGGCAGCAGCAGCGGCCTCCTGGGCCTCCTTCTTCTTCTTCGCGGCCTCTTTGGCAGCCTCCTCGGCCTGGGTGTTGCCGCTGGTGCTGGTGGAGGAGGTGGTGACGCCCTGGTGGTGGCGCTTCTGGATTTCGTCAACGAGGGAGCGGGCTTTGGCGCAGTTTGTGCCCGTCGCAGTGGTTGTTGCGGCAGCGGCGGTGGTGGTGGCGGTGGTGGTTGCTGCGGTGGCCACGCCCTGGTGGTGGCGGTCTTGAAGCTCGGCGACGGGCTGGGTTGGAAAATGAGTGTTAGTATTGGGTGTTGCTTTGGGGCAATTGGATTGATGAATCAGAGGATGGAAGGCTTACAATGGCAGCAGTCAGGCCGAGGAGGGTGAAAATGGCGAATGAGAAACGCATTTTGATTGAGTGGATTCGAAGTGGTTGGCTGATTCAATAAAGGCGGATAAACTGCTGGCAGTCTATCTAGAGGGGAAAAAACCCAAAATAAAGTAAAGAGTGGAATGGTCAGGCCGGCTGAATTTAGTGAGTGAATGTAAAATGGGAGAGAATGAGTCGCTGCGCTGAGATGAAGATGAGATGGGATGGAAGATTTGAGAGATGGAGTGAGGATGGAGGAGATATTTATGATTTCCTTTGTCTTTGGCTCGTCTATGGTCTATAAGTAAATGCCAAAGTGGCATATGCAGGTGTTGACCTCGCGAGTCCGATTCTAACCTATTGCCCTCACTCGCTCCTCTACATCCGGGATTCTCTATCACTCTCAAGCCGGGATGCCGCGCATAAGGGAAGGTTCAAAAAGAAGGAAGCTTGTAGCATATCCGCATCTAATATGCAAGGCAAGGCAAGACACGGCAGGAAAAGGAGGACAAATGGCTGGAATTGGCATAGTTAAGCTTATCTTGTCCCATCTCTTGGCCAAGAAAGAGCGTTTGTTTGTGTGGATAGAAACAAAGAGGCGTGGTTGGGATTAATTGAGTATCAGGTGAACGGCGGTGGTTGGTGAGATGGATGAATTGCTTTGATGAAGTAAAGGGTGGAGACTCCCTTTCCCCGGGTTTCCCTGCCCCCCCCCCCTTCCACATGCAGTTTTACGGAGACTTTTGGAGACGTCGCAGAGACTGACACCCTGGCAAGCGGAGCGGGTCTGAAAGTATCAGCCACAACTGACCCTGATGCTACGTATCCAGACACAAGTGCTGTAAGCGCTGGGTTAGAGGTACACACAACCCCTTGAACCACGGGGCTGCTTCAGCAACACCACTCGTGTCTCGTGTCTGAAATCCACTTGAAAGATATGTCGCTCATTTCAAACAACCGAACCCGACCCCTTCTTTCCGAGGATGCATATAAAGTGAGCACGTTCATTCATCCATCTCACTGGCACGATGTTTCTAATTGCGCTGCAAACATTTTGCTGCTTCGCTTCTACAGCTCCCTACACTTGCCGGTCGACCATTGGCACTGCTTTGCCGCTGGGGGAAATCCCCTGGGCTTTTAAGGAGTTGGACTATCTCATACACTTCATGGTTCAGAGCCCGGTCGCGGCGGTTAGCACGGATCAAGTCCTGTGCCTTGGATTGCCGTCCTGTCTGTGGACTGGATATCGACGTCTGTCAGGCTGAAGGCAAAGAGTGCAGTATGGCTGTTGACTGACGTGAAGTGAAGGGAAGGGTCATCAAAGCAGCATATCTCGAGCCACGAGTGTCCTCGAATGCCTAGAGATTTCTCTCCAACATCACCACTGAATAACTGCTTGGGTGCGCCCTCACTCATCAACAGGCATCTTAACTCTTTCATGATATGAATGAGTTCGGCAAGAAAGACTCGCAGTACCCTCCATATCACTGTGAATGGATCAGGACCTTGTCTGTTGGTAGGTCAACAATGCAGCCTTGCCGAGACCTCCATGTTTCTGTATGTTCTTCATGCGTACGTTAGCAGATCAACAAGGCAGGCAAGCCTGCAGAAAGTTGGTTTGAGAGGAAAAGAGGGACGCAAGACGCTGTTGCTTGACATGACAAGTGAGGACTATCGATCAGAAAAGTTTGGTATGGCTTTATGTCATCTGATTGTGGTGATGAGCACTTGTTTTGTTCCCCCGCTACCAAGTTTTTGGACGTTGTTGGGACGGTTCTCAAGGTTTTGTTCTTTGCTTTTCCTGAATCAAAGGCTGATTATGTGTCTGATCACCTGCCGGTCAAGGTTCCCTTGACGATCTCTCATGATGTCGAAGAGCCTTTTATACACCTTCACTTCGCTTGTTATTGCAATTGGAGATGACACAAGTCATGGCGGTTGAATAGCGTGAAGGTGGGTGGTCGTTGGGAATCGTTGGCGACACCCATTCGACCAATGCAGTAGGAGGATATAATTAACGTACATTTTGAGGAACTCAATCCGATATGGTGTAATGGCTAACATCTGACGCTCTCATTTCCTGTAAGGGCCCGTCAAGCTCGGGGTTCGATTCCCCGTATCGGAGATTCTTTGAAATTTCCGTCGGATTTCCAATGTTTCTTTTTTACTGATTTGCGATTTTTGACAAAAGTCTGCTGCTAGGTTCTGCAAGTGGAGCCGGAAATGATCTGTAGTGAATTTGATCACAGCCCATTTGATCATGGAAAACGCGAAGAGTAGTCTTCAAAGACTGGGTAAACACAGTTACTTTAGTCTCCTTAAGCTTTTCTGCAGTCTTCCAAGCCTTGGACTTTGGGTACAATCACAGGAACAGATCATGAATCTCACAAACGGTTGTCAATTATTCTGACAGGCGGCTGACCAATTCTACATAAATACGCAGGTACGAAGTGCCTTGATATGTGATTCCGTCACCTGCCCATCCCTGCCATTGGCCCCTGCTACCAAACAGCCGCGACCGATTTTCTAGTGACACATGCAGCTCGGCTGCGCGCGACAACACCAACTCCCGATCTCCAATCCACCCGATCTCTCGTCATCTTCCTACCTTCCTCTCCTCCCAGCAAAACCGCCGTTGCAATGCCAAGTTCATGTAAGGAGATAAGTACGTATCATGATTGTCAAATTCCTTCCACCTCTTCCCGCTACCCTTTCCATCTACAACCTTCACATGACCGTGTTACAAAGGCTGCCCGGCTAGCTGACGAACCACCCTCCCCAAAACAGGAGCAGCCCTGGCGCAATGCCTCCAAGAATCCGAATGCGTTATGGTGCAACGACACTCGGCCGCCGACTGCCTCCGGTCCCCGCTCGCCGAGACGCTGCCGACCAAATGCCAGCAGCTGAAAAAAGGATTTGGCGAGTGTCGGCGCGGCATGATTGACATGCGCAAGCGGTTCCGCGGAAATCAACCGGCGGCGTTTCGGAACTTGCAAGAGAGTGACGCGACGGGTGAAGGCTATCAGTTGTATGCGGGCAAGAGCGCGTTTGGAGGCTCGGCCGGGGAGACGAAAGGTGATGGAGTGGCGCCGCGAGATTGGCGGGAGGTGGAGAATGAGAAATATCGGAATGAGAATGGCGGTGATAAGAAGGCGTGATGTGGGCGGATGGAACATCAGAGCTCGAGGAGCTGTACAAAAGGGTGCAAGAGCATGGGACCATCAGCCCGGAAGGAACGGCATAGAGTTGATGAATCAGAGCTCTTGTGAAAAGGCCTCGAGGCTCACAAATGGCCTTACGAAAACCACCTTTGCTCTGTCGGTGTTCAAGAGAAGGCACTTGGCCAAAGGAGACACTGAGTTGGCACTGTGTCGAGTCTAGAGGAGTCAAGGATTCGGAGACCATGACTGGAGAGTCTCACTTGGTATTGACCTACGTCAAAGGCTGTGCCCAGCCAGACCATCAGCCTTCGACCACGAATCTACATTTCGAAACGCTTCGAGCTGCCTCACCGGCTGGTTGGTCTCTTGGGAATACCATGGTCGACGTTGTCGTTGGTATGTGAGATGGTGGCCCAACGATGGTGATTATGGGGTCTGGGTGTCTATTTAGTTGTTCCAGCTGGTTCTGTCTGGCTATCAGTGATATCGCGGCAAAAGAGCCTTTAGTGTTGTTTATCAGGCAAAGACTGGGAGAAGGGTGAGATGCTGGCCTGCTTCTACATGAGGTCAATCTCGTATGGCAGTCACTACTGCAGCACCTGCATCTTATTGGGGCCCGAGACACGGACTGCATTACTTGTTCCTGACAGTTCAAGTTATCGCATGTAGAAGATCGTGAATCGGTTGGATGCGTGGTGTGCCATGTCAGCATGCTATTGGCTGTCAACATCGTACATATGCACTATCTCGGGCCACGACGGACGTGGCATATGTAAATGTGGCAGCAATCTACTTCTACATCGTCTGATTACTTGTCTTCTCAATTCATGAATCGGCTGGCAAGCAAATAAGTTGAGGGCCTCGTCTGTCGGTTTCAATGGCTGTTTTCGTGAACAAGCCTTTGAAAATAGAAACATGAGTTACTTACAGTAGTATCAGTGACAAGAATCTGATGTCAAAGTCAGGTGAGCGTTTGTCCACTGCGGGAGGATTCCCGGGGCGTTTTTAGGGGCTCAAAGGTACATCGATTTAAGGTTCTGCTGTCACGGCTGGGCGGGGCGGGTCCAGCTATTTGACCCTTGCCGTCTTTCACAGGCTACACACAGCAGGGCACATCTAACTCAAGCCCGCCAGTCACAGTTGCCCAGCCCTGATGTCTCAGTGGTGGGACAGTCCTCCTCTCTTTGATTGCCAGGTCCTGGCTTGCATTGCACCTCTCTCTTCTTCTTATCCTGCCTCCCTATTCTCCTTCCTCCTCCTTCCCTCCCCTCAGTTCGAGAGAGCAGAGAGCCGGTTGCACTGGCTTCGCTTGTTCAGCGTCGGAACTCGCTCAACATCCTGACCGACGACGCCTTTGAACGACATTGCTGGTTCCACTGCCAGCAAACGAGCGAGCGGGCGCGTGCTACCCGCACTCAATATTTCCCATTGCCTGCACAACCACCCATGACGACGTAATCGGGTGATTCCACGATTGATTGAGGCTCGCCCGCCACTCAAGTCGCGACCTCGCGCACGCGCGGCCCACTATCCTCGGCCGCTCATGGCTTTTGGCACCATGCTTTCCAACGCCACCCTCCAGCGCCCGCGGTCCCTCTTTGGCCTGGGTATCCTGACCCTCTGCGTCACCCTTATCCTGTCCTACGAGCGCCTTCGAAGTTACGCTTTCGGTCCATTTCCCGACTTCCTCAGCGGCTCCTCCACCGACGACAGCAGCGCCTCCGACCTAGGGGCTAATCTAGTCATTTCCAAGACGGATCGCCTTGTCTATCAGCTTATTGCGAACAATATTGGTCCTATCTCGTACGGCACAGCCATGCGTCCCAAATTCAAGGACATGCCCGAGCTCCTCATCGACACCCTACCGGAGCGCTTCATACCCAGCGTGACTAGCCAAGATCTGCCAGGAGCGGAAAACGACGCCAGCAGTAGCGCGTCCGCACGCAGACTCATCATCATTGGCGACATACACGGACAGAGGAAGGCCCTCGAAGATCTATTACAGAAACTCGATTTCAACAACAATAATGGTGATCACCTGATCTTTACAGGCGATCTCATCAATAAGGGTCCTGATTCTGCCGGCGTGGTGGCCATGGCCATGGAGCTCGGCGCACACAGCGTCCGCGGCAATCATGAAGACCGCGTGCTGCTCGCCCACGCTGCCATGAACAGAAGGACACAGCTCACTGTCGCCGAGGCTGAGGCATCGCTCAAGGCGTTTGAAAATTTTCAAATTAAAGAGGATGGCGATGGAGAGTCGGATGCGTATAATGCGCTCAAGGCACACCAGGCAGCCGAAGACGCGCTCTCCAAGGGCGAGGAGCGTGATCGCGAGACGGCGCAAGCACTATCGGATGAGCAGATCAAGTGGCTGGCTGGGCTACCGCTCATCCTTCGAATTGGGTCCATTCCACTTGGCACAGAACAACAACAAACGCCCGCCTTAGAAAACGTCCTGGTCGTGCATGCTGGCCTGGTACCCAAGGTCCCGCTCGAGGCGCAGGATCCCTGGGCTGTCATGAACATGCGGACGATTACATACCCCATCGATGAGATACGCCGTGACGCCGTTAAGTCGTTTTTGATTGAGAAGGCAAAGGCTCAGAGTGAGGGCAAAGGAGGCAAGTCGCGCCTCAAGGCTCTTCAAGATGTTGACGGCGATTTGATCAACACGGAGCTGAAAAAGATGTCGATTTCGCAAGGCTTCGAGTTGGGTAACCATATCAATGAAGCTGGGCTACCAAGTGAAGGACGCGACGGCAAGCCCTGGTACGAAGAGTGGGGCGCGTATCAGGATATGCTAGCCGGCAAGAAGCGCACAATCACGAAAAGACTGGGCAAGAAGGATGTGGTGGACGAACAGATCAACGGAACACTGACAGGAGGAGAGGATAAGAGTCTGGTCGAAGAGGAGGAACACCAGGACCAACAGGAGGAGGAGCAGGAGGAGGAGCAGGGAGAGGAGCAGGAAGAGGAAGAGCAAGAAGAGCCAGAAAACGAACAAGCATCCTCTGTCTTTGCCAATCCCGAGCCAATTACGACAATTGTGTACGGCCACGATGCAAAGAGCGGCCTGCAGGTTCCTGAAATTTATAAAGAGGGCAAGACAGGGTACACCTTTGGCTTGGACACGGGCTGTGTGTATGGCAGGAGTCTGACTGCACTGGTGATTGAAATACGCAATGGCGCAGTTGTGCACGACATTGTACAGGTCGCCTGCGACAAGGCAGTAGATCCGGACAAATAATGATGTTATGTTTTCTTCTTTTTTACAAAGATCAAGATGGTATGATTCTCAATTGAGTTTACCAATGTTGCTGGGATTGGAGTTCCAGAGTTTTCGACTTGAATGATATTTTTATAAGGTTCAACAATGGCGTTTCAATAGACTGATCCAGGCAGAACAGGACCAGCAGAGAGATACGGATAGTGATGCAAGCAGGCGTTTGAGGTGTTTGGCGTTGCAAATTCTAATTCTAATTCTGCTCCCATGCCTCTGTCACCTTGTCTATCTTGCTTGTGTTTTGCATGTACTTTAACCTGTTGTATAAAGGGCACGTCCTTCATATAAGTACAATGTTGACTCAGGTTGATTGCCAAGTCATCTCTTCTGGAGAAGGAAAAGTGGATTACGGACTGGTAGGATTTTGTTCATTTTCAACCTAGCTTGTCGTCGTGGACTGTCAAGAGATATCATCCAAACACACGGTGCGAAATATGTCCCCCTGGTAACATGCGCACTGTGAGATATAAACGCGTCGTGGTTGCCCGTTCCGGCTCGCACGCGACGGTAGCATCTCAACTCTATCTGCCTTTCCGGTACCACAATTCGCCCCGTATCGCGACTCCTCATCCCTCTCGTCGCTGTCAAAATCCATCAGCTTGTTTACCTGATGGCCTCAGGGCACAAACGTAACCCTTCTCTGGTTTAATGCACCAGGCACCTGGCCTCAGTCCGGGCTCGTTAAGCCGCACACCCCAACCCTCTGCATTGTATCTACGAACCCTTGAGTACAAGAAGCCAAGACTGAGAACTTGGGTCGCTTCTGAACTACGCAACACAATCTCGGATCTCTTGAGGAATCCTTGAATATGGCAGACGACCAGGAAGAACCCACGCTTCCTCCCCATTCGCCACGTCTCGCGGCGCTGCGCATGGCCAAGAGGAAGCCGAGCGTTGCCTCCCTCATCTTCTCAGACTCGAGCGAGCCAGCCATCTTCTCTAGCGACGATGATCCAGCTGTCGAGAATTACACGCAAGGCCGTCGCAAAAAGCAGTACATTGGCACCTGGGACAGGCAGCGCCCAATAGACTCTGCTGCTTCCACAACCAAGCGCAAGTTCAAGCGCCAGGCCGACAGCGGCGTTTTCATGGGCAGTGATTCCTCTTCCATCGACGATATTCTCGAGGACATTCCCACACAGAACTTGCCTTTTACTGCACTCACGCGGGCCTCGCAGCCGTCTGGCATGAAGCCAGCTGAAGCCAAGGCGCGAATGCAGATCCAAAGCTGCATCGACCGTAGTGATCAATCTATCGACCTCTCGTAAGTAGTGAATTGAGGCCCGTTCACTCATTTGTTCTTAGTCATGATCAAGAAAGCCCACAGGCTGACATATTGTAGCGGACTCGCACTCGAGGAAATCTCAAACGACACCATTGCACTCTTGTCCGAGTTTGAGCTTATTCCGATCGTGGCCAGAAACGTGCCTTTTTCCCGTCCGGAGCCAAAGCTCAAGCTTTTTCTTTCTGGAAATCGCCTCACTCGTCTGCCCAGCGCTCTCTTCGACATCGACTGCCTGACAGTCCTCAGTCTGCGTGGTAATCCTTTGAAGGAAATCCCTCCAGCCATCTTCAAGCTCAAGAAACTTCATGAGTTGACGCTATCGCAAATGTCACTCAAGTACTTACCCTTTGAACTGCTCGAACTTTTGTACGATGACGAGTGTGAGCTAGAGCATCTGAGTCTCAATCCAAACCCCTTCTACCAGCCGCTCATCGCAGATGCACATCCTCCTTGGACTCATGAATCATCTGCCCCGCCCCCCGAGGATCGTGGCAATCGCTGGTTATCAAAACCTGGGTCAAGCGAAGGGTTTCATGCCAAATTGTGGTTCCGGACCCCGCTCCAGCTCACAGACACTCAAGGCAAGCTTCATTCCGCGTTCCAGATAAACCCAGAGACGCCCATGTTGGAGACTGAAGATCTGGATCTTGAACCATTCTTGCCTGTGAAGCGAGCTGCCTCCGCGGCTCAGCCGCGGACAACAAAGGTGTTGTCTTTTATGGAGCTCATTCTGCAAACCTGTGCTCAAAACACACCTTCCATTGGCTGGAGTGAGCTGCTCGACACCGAAAAATACCCACGCCTAGTTGATCTATTGGACGACACGACTGCTCAACACGAGATGGGCGGCCGGATGTGCACTGTCTGCAAGAGATCAGTTGTAAGGCCGACAATCCAATGGATCGAATGGTGGGAGATCTGGTATCAACACGGTGTACCTCTGAACGCTGCCATATTCCAGGTTGTTCCGCAGCTGCCTGCCCATGCAAGAATGGACATTCTAAAGAGGCTATCTCGGAGTGTTCATGAGCATTTGGTCCCGTTTCTCAGGCAGGCATGTTCATGGAATTGCGTCATAGATCCCGTGAGAGGGTTGAGGGTACGGCAGGCGGAAGACAATGCAGAAGATCCATGATCAACGCCTGCGTGGAATCTTTTTCTTATTTTAAACAGCGAGGTTGAAGCTCCCTTGCCGTCCTTGTGGGCCTCTACAGAACGCTGTGGCTGCGAGCTTTGATATCGCGAAACAGTGATATGGCTGGCGGCTTGGCGGCTAGATCCTTGTTGTTGTCTGAATTGTGCAGCCAGCCTGTTGGTCAGCGCGCTGAGACTTGCTTTTGCCGGGGCAGCGGTCGTCCCTTGCTGGACAAGCATGGTACGAGTCTCTGCGCCAGCTCTCTTGAAGCGAAGTTCCGCACACTGAAGCGTTGCTGGCCTGGTGGCAGGGTTAGCACACATTGCGCAAAAGGACTCTCACTTTGAGTGACCAGCTTGGTAGGGTAAGCTGGCAAGTATCGATTACGCCAGAGGACAAGACTCCGCAACCAATCACCTCCACAGTGTCGACAGGTAGAAAGAGGTTGACGGGGTACCTGGCCACGGGAGACAGAGGCTCAACGGACGTTGTGGTTTGCATGCCCAAGGGTTAAAAATGCAAGATGCATGTGCGACATCAAAGTGCACATTACGTTGCTCGAATATTGGGCATTACTTTATCGGTTTCACTTTTTGCGGAGGCATGTTCCAGGGGCGTATTTGGATTGCACTACATTTGCGGGATTGGGTCAGGTTCGGCGTTACCATCATAGCCTCGTTTGAACTATTCAGATTATTTAGCTACAGACATCTACACAATCATAGCAACACTGCTGTAGTGCACATGACTTGCACGCAAATGTATCAGGAAAAGCAAAAAAGAAATGACAGTAAAGGGTTTTCCGTTAAGAAGCAAAACGTAAAGAAGGAGAAAAACATGCAACACCGGGTATTCGCTAATGGTCACCCACTTAACTACTAATCCGGCCCTTAGTGGCTTATTTAGGGGAGAGCGGACGGGATCCCAAGTTTTCCACTAGGTATGGTCGCATGTGCTGAACTGGGAGCCTTCAGTGTTTATAACTGCCGTGGGAATGTGGAAATGTCTACTCGACACCATACTTGCCCTTATTGCAGAGGGGTTTTCAACATCTAAGGTATTTCTTGATATATGTCCACAAGTTTTCTTTTTTGGTTTTTTTCTTGTTTCGTTTTTGTGTTTCTCCCAAGGTAGCTTCGATATATACTCATATTCTCCCACCTGGTCCCAGCTGCGCTACGCTTTCCCCCCTCTGATACACAAATAGCGCTTCGTCTTTCCCTGCAAAACTCGGTATGGGTATCTGGACCATCCTAGTCCATTCCGGCTGCTCCTTGGCCATGTACTCTGCAAAAGTCATCTTTCCAAAGCTCGTATACCCGTTATGGTTTTGTGTGCCGACCACAGCAATCGTATCCCCCTTGTAAGCCTTGATCAGGTCGCGCGTGAAGCCCCCGTCCACGCCGCCGCCCACCGTGCCGCCCACAACTGGGTACACCATCAGCAACACCACGTCTTGGCCGCCAGCATTCTTGGCAAGCCATTTCGCGCCGTCCATGATGGTCGTGTCCGCGACCCAGTTTGCGCGCCAGCGGCTCTGGGCGTTGTCGACGGGCGCAACGGTGAGCCCGTGCTGACGCAGCATGAACGCCCAGTAGCCGTTGCCGCTGCCCATGTCGGCGACGACACGTCCGCGGGCGACGAGGCGGAGAATCTCGAGGCTTTCGTAGGAGGGGATCGCGCAGCCAAAGTGGTGCATAAGCACGGGCAGGATGTGATGGCTTTGCGGGCGGGCCTCGGACTCGGGACACGGCCCGCACCACTCGAGATTGCGGCAGGACCAGGCCCAGAAGGTGAAGTACGGATTGAGAGGGACGTCTTTGGCGGCGGGTTTCTTTTTGGGGATGTGGAGGATGGATGCTGCGCCCGGGTGAATGTAGCGGGTTGAGTCGAGATAGGCCGCGACGCGGGCGCGGATGCTGGATTTTTTCGCGTTGGAAGCCAGGGCTGTGAGGGCGGCGGAGGTGAGGGTTGAGTGAGAAAAGAGGGTCGTGTAGGCTTCGATGTCGTGCGGCGGAGGCGGCGAAGGCAGAGATGCAGGAGTGTCCGAAGAGGATGAGCCGGGAAGCGGAGCGTACCAGGCGTGTAGGCCGTTGGAGCCGCCGAGAGAGATAACGTGCTGGACCTGTGGCAGGGTCACGGTGGTGATGGCGTGATATGCGTACGAGTCGTTGGATGGCAGGTTGAAGTAGGTCTTGATGGCGCCGGCAAAGTCGTCTCGGCTGAGCAAGGCGGCCACGCGCGCAGCCGCGTCGGCATCACGAATGCAAGCTGCTGGGTCCCAGCTCGAAGAGCCGGTGCAGGAAGCGGCCATCTCAGTGCATTGCTGTGTAAAAGGGTCGATAAGGAGGTGGATTATGGTCGGTGGTGGAGGAGGAGGAGGTGGTAATTGTTGTTGTGGTGGTGGTGGTGGTGGTGGTCTGGGGTTCTGCTGCTAAAACTCTTTGGCATGTGCCAGACCAGTGACGTCGTTTGTGTGCTTTTCATAAGAGTGGAAGAGGTACGAGGGTACTTTGGGGATCTCACGATCTCGGGGATCTTGGCTCTAACCTTGCAGTGCACTGTCAGCCCCAGATGACCCGGCCGGGACGACCCGGCACCATGCCGCCCCGTGGTGATGGAGCCAAGGAGCGCAGTCCAAGGAAGCAGAACCTTGGAAGCGGAACAAAGTAAAGTGCAGAAAAGACTCTCAAGTGAACTGCATCTCCTTTCGAGTACGGAGTGAGTGGGCAGTGCAGCGCCAGCAGGGCAAGCATGATTGATTGGCTCGCAGTCCATGCATCCGCCGCAAGAGGGAGCGGCCTGCAGGAGCGGCATCTGCGATGCGATCTCTTCCTTTTGCCTGGGTGTTGCTGCTTTTTCCTCGTCTCTTGTCCCTCCTCCGCTCTTTGCCCGCCTCGGGTGGCCCGCGAGATGCCCTGGGCATTTTGGCTGTGTCTTTCGAGAAGTAGGGCCAGGGCCCGTCGGGTGATGGTCTGCAACCCGTCGAATTAGGCACTGTCTCGAGTTACAGCGCAGAGCGCCCGCCTGCAGCAGAGTGTTACAGCGCTCTTGTCCGCTAGAGACATTCCTATTAGCACCTTCCAAGGCCCCCATTTGGGCCCCCGAGCCGCGGCACAACGGCCCTGCGCCAGGCGGGCCCAGGCCCCCGAGGCCCCCCATTGATTGTTCTTAGACTCCTCCTTTTTTCCTTTCCTTGCCGAGTTGCTAGCAAAGCTGCAACCACCGCTTCGCTTCGCTTCCTGTCTCGACAACAACCACACCAAGAACAACAGCACCAACCGACGATAGAGATGAGCAACACCCAGCCTTGAGCGTTTCGTTGCCTGTATATCGTCTCATCTTCCCTCGCCCCAGCACCTGTGCTGCGCTTTGCTGTGCTTTGCTGCGCTGCCAAACAGCCATAATTGCCGTTTGCATGGCCAGACTCCTTCGCTAGATCCACGCGTGCTATCCTCTTCCCGCGCCCCAGCACCCAGCACCCAGCACCCAGCACCCAGGCCCAGACCCAGACCCAGACCCAAAGCCAAAGCCAAAGCCCCAAAAGTCCCATTCATCCCCGACATGCCGCAAGTGTTCGCTCGCTGCTGTTCAAGAACCTCTGCATTGTCGCCTTTGCCAGTGTCCTGACTGATCGACCACGACGACGACTTGGATTCCTCATTGCCTTACTCGAGGCGAGTCAAGCATCAACAACATCACAACCATACCCACAATCACAAAGCCACGACTTTCTCTCGTCGACTACTGCATCCTCGGTTCATGGCAACGGTCCTTTAAGCCAAACGAGAGCAATCTCCCTCGCTCTGCCTGTGCCCGGCCTGCGTTTCGCTCCCTCTGCCGCCCTCTGCCAACTTGCAGTTCCAGCTCCCGCCCTCGCTGCGTCATGGATCCCCTCCACAAAACCGACTCGGCCATCTCGGTCACTTCCAAACCTGATCGACCCTGCTCTTCTTACGACGGCGACCTTCCAGACGATCACCCTCCGCGCCCACCCGTCTCTTCAGCTACCGATCGCCCCTCATCTGACCACGCCGCCGCGACAGCCCATGCACGCCAGGCGTCCTTGACCGACCACGCGTCCCCAGTACCACCAGTCTCCTCGGCGCCACTCCAAGCCCGCAAGGACAAGGAGCCACAGCGCCCGCCAGCTGCCTCTGCTGGCCAATCTGCTGCTCAAGCGCACTCGTTTGCAGCCCTAGCCGCGGGCAAAGCCCCGATAGTGACGGCGACAGCGACAGCGACATCGAGCGCGACGGCCTCTGCACCTGTGCGAGTGGTGCCCAACAGCCCCACAGACCTCGGCGCTCCCTCTTTAGACTTGTACCCTGCCACTGTTGACGATGACAGTCACAACAAGCCGCTGCCGACCGCTGCCGAAAGCGCCGAGTACACCCTGGATGCGCTGACGCAGTCTGGCACGGGCGCTATTGACGTGGACCACGACCAGTTGGAACTCGAGTCGGACCTGGGCTACGGCTCCGAGAGCAGCAGCTTTGCTTCCACATCACTTTCGAGCAGTGTGCGCGACTACATGTTTGAGAATGGCAGGCGCTATCACAGGTTCCGTGAAGGCCGCTACAACTTCCCCAACGACGAGCCCGAGCAGGACCGCGAGGACATGAAGCACACATGCATCAAACTGTTGTGCCAGGGCCAGCTCCACTTTGCTCCCCTCGAGGAGGGCAGATTGCACAATGTCCTTGACATTGGCACAGGCACTGGTATTTGGGCCATCGAAATGGGCGACCAGTTCCCATCTGCAAACGTTCTGGGCATCGATCTGAGTCCTATCCAGCCCGACTGGGTGCCGGCAAATGTGCACTTTGAGGTTGACGATGCAGAGAGCCAATGGGCTCACCCACTGGATCATTTCGATTACATACACCTGAGGCATACCGTGATGGCCATCAAGGATTGGCCTAATCTTTACCGTACAGCCCTGGAGTGCGTTCCATTCTCCTGTCCCCCACTGGCTTCTCTGCTGATACTGACTTATTGACCTTGTGTAGGCACATTCGCCCCGGCGGTTGGATCGAGTCTCAAGAAATCTACCATTATCCCATATCGGCCAACAACTCCATGCCACTGGAGCACCCAGTTGCCCAATACTGGGCCTTGATCCACCAGGGTCTGAACCGACTCAATATCGACTTTCAGGGCGCAGCAGGCGGCAAAATGGCCACCATGATGCGAGATGCTGGATACGAAAACGTGCACGAACGCGTCTTGCACGTACCGATTGGCACTTGGCCCAAACATCCCGATCTGAAAGTGGTTGGCGAGTGCTGGCGGCACATCCTGTTGACGGGCGCGCAGGCCATTGCGCTTGGGCCCTTGACCCGCGGCTGCGGCTGGACAAGAGAAGAAGTTGAGCTGTTTCTCGTGGAGCTGCGAAAGGCCTACTATGACAACAACTCGCTCATGTACATGCCTTTGTATGTGACCTACGGACAGAAACCCGAGCATTGAATTGTCTAGCAACGGCTGGATATTTATCAATCACTTCTTTCGATTTGCCGTCAACCGCTAGAGGCCGACATTCAGTTACACTGTACAGCGAGGGTAGTGGTATTTCCGCTCTGGATCCCTTGATCGACCGCGTCGGTGGATATGCGGGATTATGATCCGAGTCAAGCATTGATGGACACAAACGCGAGAGGAGAAGCGACCATCTCCGACTCGATGATAGGCCACGCAAGAAGAGCTTCGAAGCCATGTGCACTGGTCGCATTGCCACGCAAGCGCAAGATGCAGGAAGCTGCCTGAGCTGACCTACTACAATGACAATCTGCACCATGGTAATACAAATTGATCATACACACCAATCTAGCTTTGCAGAGGCACTACACAGGCGCCCAGCAGTTCACTGCTGCTGCCGGGCGACCTGTATCTGGCACAACGGTGGCAGAGTTGGTTGTGTAGAGATGGAGACTGCATGTGCAAAGGCCATATGCAAAGGACATGTGTACTGTCAAAAAAATTCATTGACATGCTGAAGACCCTAGGGTTGCAGGATGATCTAGGCCTTGGGGCTCTACTTGAGCAGTCTTGTGTACTCTAAGCCATGTTGGGAGAGCCAGGGCTTACTCGGTTGGAAACCATGAAGCATGGACATCACATCATGTGCTTAACTCCGAACGACAGCTCAGAAAAACGACCTACTGCGCGCGAGACCTATTTCTTTGTCGGCTTGCGAGTGGAGACGCGACATGATACCGCTTGCAGTGGGAGAGAGGGGCTGCTCAGGCGTCTGGTCATAGAGATTGTGGGCGATGAATACGAGGTGCATACTGTAAGGACGCAGACGGTACTTGGACTTGCTGGCGTGACATGGCCTGAGGAGGGACTACAGGCAGGCACAGGGAGGACAGGCCGAGATGCAGAGCCTCGGGCGGTCAGATTCCAGGGGCCAATGGCTGGGTGTGATTGTGTGATTTTGTGTGTGTAGGCTGGTTGGACGTGATAAAGGTGTCTCGGCTCTTATTCTTTGGTAGAGGTGGGGGTACTTGAAGTATTATGGATACAACAAGCCAATGCACATGCAAATCAGATGCTATTACAAGTACATGCTTCCGAGGCAGCAGAATGGGTACTTGATACCCTCCCTGCGCGGTGGCGTGGCATTGGCGTGGCATTGGATGACCCGGCTTGAAGGAGGCGGAGGAGGGGGTTTGAGACGTTGATTATGGGGTTTGAACCGGCTTGGACGGCTTGGACGGTTCGAATGGTTGGACCGTGGTTGGGTTGCTTACATTCTCCGATCTCGATCATTTGATGGGGATCTAGGTAAGCACTGTTTGGGGAGTGGGAGAATTTACCTAGTTGTCCTAATTTTTATAAGAGTATGCACGTACTTGAAGTTGTGCTCATCCGTCCATTCGTCCATTTCTCTTTCCATTGACCATCAATCTTCGACCAACCGACCATTTACGAGCCTCTTGACTCCATGAAGTAATTCTGTTCGTGGATGGATGGATACCCGAGTATAATTGAAGCTTGATATATCACTCGCACTCGCACTCATTTCATCTCCCCTTGCATCCATTGGCCCACTTCGGTGTGAGTTGGCTGACGTCCTCCTCTCATTCTGCCTTTTTCAGTCATGTCACTTGTCGCCGTTGCGCGCAGCAATGTAACAACGGCTCAAGCCATTTGCCAGCGTGCGTGCACACGAATGCGCCCAAACACTCAGCAAGCAAAAGCAACTTTGGATTCCCACTTGCGAGGGGGCCCCGAAGCTACCACTCCCTCTCTCCTTGCCGTTTGCTGCTTGCTCCTGCTGCTGCTGCTGCTGTTGCTGCTGCTCCTTCTCCATTCTGGTGCTTCTCAAACTTCCTTCCTCGGCCCTTTCCTGCCCCCCGTCCTGTCGAACCTTCTCCTTTTCACCTGCTGCTGTCTTGCACACCTTCCCCAGTCCGACAGTGACCATCATAGATAGATGCCATGTACCCTGGAATCACAGGTCTACTACACGCGGTCAGCCCAAAGTAGTGGCAGTGCATCGGTTATCCATTATCGGTGAGTGACTGCAGCTGCTTGGCTCCGTCGACCTCCACCGGCCCAAAAAGGCGAGAGCCGTGACCTTCGCAATCTCGACCTCTTTCTGGTCAAGCGTTTTCGCTCATCCAGCTGCTCGACTTTTGCCATTTCCCAACTGAAATGTCCCTCACTGTGCGACAACAACAGCCAAGCAACACACCCGGAGATTGAGATGTGCCAAGGTACCTTAGTTGGCCTCGAAAAAGACCGATCAAGAGGTGCCACGCTTGCTTGTCAGCTTTGCTTTTCTTGCTTTTTATCTTATCTGGTTTGTCCTCGCACTCGTCCAACCTTTGTTTGGCTAGACTCGCTGCGTCACGCACCTCGAGTTGCAACCGGCGAATCACGGGTCTGCAGCTCGCAAATCCAGGGAAAGCCACTCAGCATCGCGGTTGCAGGGGCCCCGAGTTGATAAAAGCAAAAGAATACTTTCTCTCGGCAGCAGAGACAACAGCTTCGGTGCCATTACACTAGCACGTCAACAGACCTGCCTGACACCCTCGCTCTGTCACTTCCCGCCCGTCTGGGACCAAAAGCAAATCGTCCCAAAGTGGGTCCAAGGTAAGCCTGCTCCCACACTGTCGGGACCGTACCTTGACTTTCTGTGGATTCTCAATCACAGCCCCGTGCTAGCTTCTCTTGTCCTCTTTCCCACCACCATGACAACCAGTCATCGACCTCTCTATCTCTCTCTCCATGATTCATTTCCTTCTTCTCTATAAGTCGTCCCTATCAGCCCGTAAGCTGCTCCTTCAAAGCCTTGGGCGACGCCCCTTACATCCTTTAATCCCTGCTCACCTCATTTGGCACGTATGCATATGGCCATCGCACGACAAACGGACGGCCTAGCCTAATTGCTACTAGGCTGGGAATCATATACTTTGCATTTCTTGGACGCCTGAAGTCTCCTTTCCCACTGAGGGTTCCCGTTGCCCCCTCCCCGCCCCTTCCCTCCTCCTCCTCCTCCTCCCTCCAAGAAAATAGGTGGCTTGCTCTCAGTGTAACCTCACGCGCCTTGTCTGCTGAGACTAATACTATGAACTTGGCATCTAGAACAGGGCTACTAGAACAGGACTAGCAAAAGCACCCACTCTTTCAGTGTTTCAGTCGGCCGTATTGCCTATCCAGTTACCCTTCCTGAAGGCAGGTGCCGGGGCAAGGGGACGCTCGAGATTGGTCCCGATTTCTCCATGGCATCTTGTTGAACGCTTTCACGCCTTGGTAGAGCAGAGTGGCCCCTCAGCCGCCTTGCTGCTGCTGCTGCTGCTGCTGCCGACGCCGCCCGTATAATAATATTGGACCCCCTTTCTCATCCTCGCCTTTGCTAGATGCTTGAAGAAATACACCAGCCAGGCCGCATCAGCACTCCTTCACAAAAGACTTCGACAGCAAAAATGGTCAAGCTGAGCCTGAGTCCTTCCTGGCTCAGTTCCTGGGGCAGCAATGCCCGCAGCAACGTTGAACGAAAAAGGCTGAATCGAAAGACTTTTCCCGGCTTCAGTCCATCGTCACCCTTAGCAGAGGTTGAGATCAGCAACAGCAAGCCCGCAAGCAGCACCACATCCTGCGAAGACACTGCAGAGACTCGAGAACCTACTACTACCACTACAACCACAACCGCAACCACAACCACCTCCTCCACCACTACCTGTAGCATGGTCGCACTTGCGGAAAAGATTAGTAGAGAAACGGCAAAACTGGAAAACCATATCAAGCAGAGGGGCCTGCCAATGCCGTCGTTCGATGTAGACGCTCCAGATGATTTTCCAAGACTCCCCGATGAGATACAAGCGAGCAGAATGGAAATTGTCAATGCCACAAAACAACTTCGGGATCTGGCCGTGGGACCGCGGGAGTCTGTGCGATGGGGTGTCTGGGAAGTATGTGCTCGCTCGTCCTCGCCCTCGCCCTCGGTATCTCATTGCAGATATTCCACAACACCTTCAATGTACGATATGCCAACTGACTCTCTCGGCGTTATAGTTTCTTGATGTTCTTGCCCTACAGATTATCTACGATTATGGCCTAGGTCAGTGTTTAAATGTGCCTGATATGCCTTTCCTGTCAACACGAATACTGATGTTTGAGCAGCCAAGCTTGTTCCTCTGGATAAGCCAATTCATCTTACTGATCTCCAGAAACTCACGCCTCTGGACCCCGTCAACCTGGCGCGCACTCTCCGGACAGCAATGACGAACCATATCTTCGCGGAGCCCTCTCCAGACGTTATCGCCCACACTGCTGCCTCTCGCCTGCTCGCTACTGATTCCGAGCTGGACGCGTGGGTTGGCTTTAATGTTGGCGACATATTCCCCGCAGCAAATGGCGTTTTGTCTGCTCTAAGAAGTCATCCAGAAGCAACATCATTGACACAATCTGGCTTTCAATTCGCTTTCAACACCGTCGATGTCGAACCAATGTTTGTGACGTTCGGCCATGATGCGGAGCGAGCAAAACGCATGGGCCGCGCCATGTCGAGCCTTACCGGTGGTGAGGGCTATGAAGTGTCCTACTTTGTCGATGAATACGACTTTAGCGACATAGATGCGCGTGGAGGAGTGCTCGCCGATGTTGGCGGAAGCCACGGATTTGTCTCTGTCAGCCTGGCACGCAAGTGGAAGAATATGCGTTTCATTGTGCAGGATCTTGAAAAGACCGTGGACAGTGCACCTATGCCAGTGTGCGAGGACAGTCAAGTCGCTGACAGAGTCACCTTTATGCCTCATGACTTTTTTACCCCGCAGACTGTTGCTGCTGATGGTGAGTTTTCATTTCATTCTTTTTTTTTTCTTTTTTCTTTCTTCGCAACAAAAGGGTTTCCTGTGCATCTTCTAATGATATCAATCAATGTCGTGTTGCCAGTCTACTATTTTCGTTGGATCATGCACAACTACTCGACACCCTACGCCGTCTCCATTTTGAAGAATCTTGTCCCTGCCCTGAAGCCGGGCAATCGAATCATCATCAACGACCACTGCGTTCGTGACGCTGGCAAAGAGAACGCCTGGGATGAAAAGATCATGCGTCGTATGGACATGGTCATGTTGACATTGTTGAATGCTCAAGAGCGCTCCGAAGCCGAATTCAAAGAACTTTTCCGTCTGGCAGATGAAAGCTTTGTCTTCAAGGTGAGTTAAGTTGTCCCATCCTCTCTTTGAATTGCGAACGACAGGTACAATCTGCGGATACTAAGTTATGCTGACTTGGGAAATGAAATCAGGGAGTCACCCGTCCACAAGGCTGCCGCATGAGCATTATCGAGGCCATTTGGCAGCCGCATAAGTGCAGTTCTACGCATGGGTAGAACGTGCAAGATACAACCACAAACTCACATTCTGACTCCTGCGGTCTGATAGAGCCGTTGGAGCCTTTGATAACATCAATATTTGGTGTACCTGTGCGTGGCGTTGAGGTACACAACATACAAACTCCAGACCACGACCGGACATCGCTCGAGTATGAGCTGTTACTGGAATTTTCAGTATCGAATTCGTGCATGAAGTCAAAGAATCCGATGTCACACTTGATCGCCATCGGTTCCCCACCACGTCCCACAGACACCATTACAATCCTCTTCTCCAGTCCACCTTTTATAATATTTCCTGCACAATTACCCAGTGCGCTCAAAAAGTATGTTTGTCATAGGCGTTTGTATTGATTGGTCTTGTTTTGAAAGGCGTTCATGATTACAATTCTGCATTTGGAGGTCGCGATAAATTCCATTTAGGCTGCTTGATACCCCTATTTGTGTGGGTGGACTTTTGTAGCATCTTTGAGGCGCCAAGCTTTGTTGCTTTCTCTCTCTCCCCCCCCCCTTTTTTTTTCCTTCTAGTTCTCCTTTGTGGGATTCATCTTTCAGATATGCGTATGAGCTTTCACGATTCTGCATGGATCCTGGTACGTTTTAGTACGTTCACTTCATTTTCATCCTCATCTCCACTGGGATGGTTGAATACAGCATGGTTTGATTAGGAGGATATCATGATGGCTGCGAGCTTCTGAACGTCTTTAAAGGCAATAAGAAGAATAGCAAAAGAGTGATATTCCAAAAGATGTTTAAGGGCAGTACTCACCGAGACTGGTAGTGCGTCTTGTTCAGACTGGTATACATTATGGAATCAAACTTTGAATTACCACATATGTCTACTGAATGATAGCTTGTTCAATGGGAACTGTATATCGCCTTGTATAGGCACAACGGCGTATACTTTGCTTGGGAGAGGATGACTATGCTGTCCTAGGAAATACTGAATGATAGTCAAGCTATCTTACTTAGACAAGCATATATACACGAGTTTACATACTACCCTTAGCACCACTACAGCCCAAAGCCTCCTAATAAATCCAGAAAAATCATCAATATAGACAGACTACAATGATACACTCCCAAAGCGAGAACATAGCATTACATTACAAGTTGGTATTCAGCCATGTTTGATCGACAGTACATAAAAAACCTCCTCCACCGAAATGCAGAAAAAGAAAAAAGAGAAGAGCACAATTGCAAAAGATGCATCAATGGCTAACTGACCAACTGTGACACAAATCTTTTGATATCATACATACATCCATAAGATACTGGGTAATTAATATGCACAATTACCAACATGGAAGAAAAGAAAAAGAGGAAGGAGAAACCCAAAAGTGGAAAGGACAAAGACCCGATTCATGATTTCCATCCAAAATCCATCCAGCTGCAACCACAGACTCCCCCTATTCCTCGCTTCTTCCTTCCCCCCTTTCACATACTAGAAGAGAGTAGCATTGAAGTATATTGGCTGATGTATTTGGGTGGGAAGGTGGTTCACATTGATGCTGTGATCATGTTGAAGATTGGTGGTGACTGATGGTCATGAGGAGTATGTAGGTCATAACATGTTCCAAGCTGCGGGTGGGAAAAGGTATCAAAAGAAAAGCCAAGATAAGGTCGTTGAGAGGAAACAAGCAAGAAAAGAATTATATGTAATAGAGTGCTCTCCCGCGGGCGGCGCAGCAGAAGAAACAGAATCCTGAGCGAGAATAGTAAAAAAGAGGAGTCAAAAGTGATAGCATGAAACTTGATCCAGTAGGTGCCGCAGGTCTTTCATTCGCCTTGCATTGCGTACACATAGTGGCTTCCAATCCTGATCGTGACTAGCGGTGAAAGCTTTGAAATTTTTGCGAATGCCTGTGTGCAGTAGCCCCGGTTGTAGGACAAATGCCCGCGTATCGTTCATGTCATGGGTCAAGAGTCTAGTCTTTTTCTCCAATCAGCCAGACTCTCGCTCAGTCCTAGGCCTTCGTCCGTCTTCTCTTTTTCTTCGTCCTTGACCTCAGCCGCTTTGGACGGCGCCACGCCAGAGGCTGTCTCAAAATCAAACGTGTTGCTCAAACGATAGTTCTTGTTTGTTGCTTCCCAATGCGTGCGTAGAGTCTCCAGCTCGTTTGCAAGGTTGTCAAGCGCGGCGCTATTGCGTGCATCACCCATGGGGCTGTAGACGGACCCAGCTTCAGAGCTGTCCTTGCGTGCGTGTCCATGAGCACCGCCATTGGTGGGAGGCTCGCTGGCTAAAGCAGCCGCCATATGGTCTGTCGAGCCGATGCTGGGAAGCTGTCGGCTTCTCCGTCTGTAGTTGGTCACGGAGTTTTCAACTTGGTCCAAAAGCATCGACACCTTGGTTTCAGCATCATGCGCGCGCTGCTCGAGAACTGCATTCTCCTGCTGCAGCTGCTCTAGACCCTTTCTGGTAGAAGCCAGGTGGGCATTAGCCTCTTCGCTGCCTCGAACCGCCTCCTGCTGTGCTTGTTGAGCATTGGCTAGCTCTTGACGCACTGCTTGCAGCTGCTCGTCTAGATGAGACGAAGAGTTGTGTATTTCGTCCTGCAGCTCTTGAATCTTTCTATGCAATTGGCTGCGCTCATTCTCCCAGGCCGACGAAGCGTCACCGCCATCCGCTGCGTGCTTGCTGTTCTCCAGATCCGAAAGCTCATCCTTGAGTCGCGCATTCTCCGACTTGTACCGTGATAGTTGTTCCTTGAGCTGTTTAAGCATCTTTTCAGTGCCTTTGACATAGTGTACGGCAGACTGGTAATCATTCTCGAGCTGTGTGAGCTTCTCGCGGTACTGCGC
The DNA here is from genome assembly GCA_003019895.1 of Coniella lustricola. Classification (NCBI taxonomy): domain Eukaryota; kingdom Fungi; phylum Ascomycota; class Sordariomycetes; order Diaporthales; family Schizoparmaceae; genus Coniella; species Coniella lustricola. The sequence goes on from KZ678438.1 coordinate 136,031, forward strand.
CTCCGACTCTTGCGATTGAGAGGACATGCTCTGCTTGGTCTCCTCGTGGGCCGCAAGAGAGGCTGTCAACTGCCTCTCTAAGTCCCGCACCCGAGACATCTCAGGTGAGCCATCTCGTGGGCTTGCAATAGATCGTGTACGAGCGACTGCGTTGGTAGGGCTGATTCCACGCTCAACAAGGATGTCCTTCAGCGTATTGTGCTGAACGGTGATGGCATTGGTCTCGAGTTGCTGATTGGCGAACTGATGCTTGAGGTCTGAATTAGCAGCCTGTAGTGACTGTGTCTCCCGAAGCGCAGCCTGCAGCTGTCTTCGAATTGTGACACCTTCCCTACTAGCTTGTTCCTGGTAAGCCTCGAGGCCTGCTATCCGCTCTTCAGCGCCCCGCAGTCGATCCGAAGCCGTATCAGCCTCTTGCTGGTATCTCTTGACCAATGCGTTTGCTGCATCAAGCTGACTTTGAAGTGTTGTCAGCCGTTCCTGGTCTATTTGGTCCCCCGGCTTAACGTCGCGCGTGGAAATTTTGTCTAGGCCAGCCAAGACAACCTGCCGATGCATCCGGGCTTCGTTGGCATGACGCTCCGCAAGCTTTTCGGCATCTCTCAAGCGTTGAGTCGCGGACACTAGTTCGGCGGTCCGCGCCTCATGCTCAGCCTTGAGCTTCGTCAGCTTGCTTTCGGCCTTTTCTCGCAGAGCGCGCTCTTCGTCCAACTTCGACTCAAGGTGGGTTTTGGTCTCATCCGATGCGAGAATGGCGTCACGAAGGGACTCCATGGTGTCGCTGTGATCCTTTGAAGTGCCAATAGCCTCGTGGTATTGGGTCTCAAATCGCGTCTTGTCTGTTTGAAGTGACCGCATCTCGGCTTGAGCTTCATGAGCAAGCACAGACTGCTCTCGCGCTTCTCGCTGTGCCATGTGCAATTCAGCCTTGAGTTGCTCCAATTCTGACGAGCTCCGCTGCTTGTAGGCCTCCAGGGCCGCCATGCGCTTTTCGGCGGCGGCCACTGTATCATCTGCAATCTTGCGAGCGCGTCTTTCCGCATCGATGTCAGTCGACATTCGGTCCAAGGCATTCTGCAACTCCCGCTGAGCGTTCAGCGCTGTAGCAAGCTTACGACCAAGCTCACTAGAACGCTCATCTATATCGCGATCTGGGTCCGAGTATATAGCGTTTGCATCACCAGCGCCGTGGGCTGCGAGCTTTGCCTTGGCATGGACAGCTTCTTGGATGGCGGCATCTCTCTGCTTCTCAGCCTCGGCAATGTGTTTAGCAGCCAGCACTGCCTGTTTGTCAAGTGAAGCCTGTACGTTCCCGACTTCTGTTCGCATAGCCAGTAGAGCCTCGATCAACGGCCTGTCGTCGTCGTCGAATGTTTCTGTAGACCTGGTGTCCAGAACTGGGCTCAGGGAAGCATTCGCAACATAACCAGATTTCCGGGCTAGTTCGAGCTCGGACGCGTACCAAGCATTCCTGTTGCGTGCTGCATCGAGTTCCTTCAAAAGTGCCACGGTCTGTGAGTTGCGCATCGAGGATCGGCGTGACACTGTATTGCTGAGCTGTCGTGTCGGCGGTGGCGGGGAAGCTGGCGTTATCGGGGGTGGCCCAGTCGACGCGGTCGAAAGTGGAGGGCTTGACATTGGAGGAGCAGTCGCCATGGAAGAGGATGAAGTAGGAACCGGGCCTGAACTAGAAGCTGGCGGAGATGCGATAACGATATTGCGCGCATTCGGGTCAATCGTGCTGTCGACAGAGCCTTGGCCTCGTGTTTGGCGCGTGGTTCTCGCACCTCTCGAGGCTTCAGCAGCAGGGGTCACCTCGGTCGCGGCTCCTGCTACCTTTGCTGCTTGGGACGTAGGCGTACGCCCTGCGCTGACGCCAGCGGGATCGACATTTTCTTCCTGAATAGTTGGAGATTGGTTTGGTGCAGCAGCGACAAAATCATTCCTCTCCAGGGACGTGTTCCTGCTCGGTCGCTGGACCACTCCTGGCCGTGGTGGTTGGCCTTGTGGCGGCGGCCCGCTTGGAGGCGGCGCCGCCATGGGGCCCATTGGGCCCATGGGACCCATGGGACCTCTTCTTGTCCCTGGCGGAGGTGACATTACGCCATTAGACTCTGGAGTGCTGACGCCTCGCATGCCATTGGGGCTGTTGACCGCACTGGCATCGCGTGGTGCTATCCGCCTTTGGTCTGATGGACCTTGAGATCCTTCTCGTGATGGTGTAGGACGAGCGTATTGAGGCGGAGGTTCGGCCATACTGGGCCGCCGTTGGCCTGGCTGTCTCTGAGACTGTATTTGGGAATCGCTTGGGTATCGGATTTTTGTGGTGTCCAGCATGTAGATCATGGATAGATCGTTTACAGGTGGAGCAGCTTGACTTGGCTCACCTCCGACGACGACCACCATTTTGCCGACCGTCGTCATGGTATGCCCCGAACGAGGCGAGGGCGACGGGCCCATGTTCTGGAACGTATACCATCGTCGAGATGTGATGCGGAATGCCGCCAAGTCACCCAAGTCAGCGCCTTCTTCAGTTCGACCTCCAAAGATGTACATCACATCATCAACCAGTGAAGCAGCATGCCCTTCTCGGGGGACGGGTATGTAGCCTATACAGTCCAGCTGTGCCCACGTATTGACCGCCGGATCGTAGCACCACACATCGTTGAACCACTGAAGGCCATTCGTGCCTCCAAACCTGCGCGCGCACGATTGAAATTAGCAAGCCTGTCCAAGAAAGCGCGTCCTGCGCGAAAAGATTGATACGTACAGATACATCTTGTCGTTAAAGGAGACCATGGTATGGTTGGTTCTGGGTGCTGGGGCCTTTCCGGGGCCCACAATATTTGCGTCCGTATTCAACATGAGCATTTCCCATCTGTTGTTGGCCATCTGTAATTGATTTAGGTCAAAGGCCGCCATATCGTTCATAAAGACGCCCTCAACCTGACCACCAAATATGTAAATCTTGGACCCGAGAATATTCAGGGTGTGGCCATATCGGCCAGATGGACGTGGACCGGCAGGTAATGCTCTAGACCATTGCCGTGTTGCTTGAGGGCTGTCAGTAAATCCAGAATCACTTGGCTCCCTCGTTGCAGGACCTCATGGTGTAGGACTAAATGGATTTGGCACAAGGTAACTCACAGGTATTCAAGAGGTAGAGAGTCTCATCGAGCACATCACTCTCCTCGATTTTCGTATCACCGCCGTAGACGATGAAGGCGTTGCCGACCAGAAGACTGGCATGTCCAACCCTGGGACCAGGACCCTCGGACGTGGTGGCCAAAGGATAGCACGATAAACTGCCTCCTGCTTCAACCATCCAGAGGTCTCCTTTAACAGTTGAGCTATTGATCAAGCCTCCCATGACATACATGTCCCCTTCTTTGGAAGCAGTTGCATTGGCGGCGGCGCCATATCGAGGAAAAGGGCCAGGGTGAGGAGACGTAAAATTTAATTTTCGTTGTGACCAGGGATAAAGCGAGGAGTTCGGGCTGCTTTGCGCAGGAGAATTGCGTAGCTAGTGCATGAAGAGAAAGATAGATATGTCAGTCGCGTTGTCATCTTTGAGGTAAGGCAGAACCCGCGCCAATTGGGCAAGCGCATCAAGGGACTTTGAGGGAGGATTTTGATATGAGAGAATGGAAGACTTACCTGCTGCGCGCTGTCGCCAATGATGGTACCTTGTGACGAAGAGTCTCCTGTCGGGGCACGACGCATGGGGCTGGGGGTAAAGCCCTGTTCGGGACTTGCATTACTGAAGTCATTGTCGATGGAGTTGAGGCTGCCCGTAGGCGTTGATCTATGCGTATTGGCCTTTTCGTCCCTCACAATTCTCGCCCGAGCATCCGGACTTTGCATGGGGTTTTGGGAGCCGTTGACCCCTTCGCGACCACCAGCAAGCGCTCGCTCCTGGTGCTTTTTGGACTTGAAGAGGAAAGCCATGGCTAGTCGCTAGTGAAAGGTGTGCGCCTCGGCGAAGGCAACCCGAGCGCGACCTATTCACTTGATCGTGAAAGCGACGATGATTTGTAGTACAAGATGGGGGCTGGAGCGTTGTTGTGTGTCCTGATCGAGGCGACGGGCTGCAAAACCGAGCGGCGAGGAAGCGAGGCAGGACGGCTGGTGCAAAAAGGGCGAGGTCGAGTATAAGTGCAACGTTAGGGTCGTAAAGGGCGAAAGCAATCCAACAGCATCAGAAGCAAGCTGCCAGCGCTATGTATACCACTCTTGTTATTTTTCCTACTATCCTTCCCGCAGTGTCCCAATATTTCTGTTGGCAGTGTTGGTTCGAAGTCAGAAGTTGACGCGACTCGGTTTGGTCGAAGGGCCAGGCCAAGTCGAGCAGAACGGCGTCGAGGGCGGCAAGAGGCGGTCGCGAAGTTGAGGCCTAAGGTCCATCCAGTAGGAGCAGCAAAATCAGTCGTGAAAGCCCATTAACATATCATCGTCATCTGTCCAAGCAGTTCAAGCAAGCCAGTCGAGCCGAATCGAGTCGAGGCGGGATCGAATCGCGAATGGTAGGGGCTCAGGGGCGGCGCAGGAAAAGTAAAAGAATGCGCGGTGGGCAAACAATCCAGTCCGATGACAGAATGAAATGGACGGTGAAAAGGATTGGCGTCGCCGGAAATATGGCCAGCGACTGGAGAGGAGGCTGGATGCGAAAGGGGGGGAGACCGAGGTAGGGGGAGGAGGGAGGGAGGGTGAGCGCGAGCGTGAGCGTGGGCGAGAGGGTGAGGGTGAGGGAAAGAGCGAGAGCAACGGCTGGCTGGCGGGCGGGCGGGCGGGCGGGCGGTGGGAATGGAGATGCGTGCGCGGTGGAAGCCAGAGACTGTATGATAGTGTAGCGTCCTTACGGGTTAGGTGCTTGAGGGTGGCACTTACCGGCACTGGTGCCGTTGGAAATGGCTTGATTCCGTGCTGAAAACTCCACCTGGGCTAGGGCGGGCCCTGGATGGGAAGGAAACAGGGCCGTCTGAGGGTCCTGGCGCCTGGGTTGTAGGGGGGGGGCGGTTTGCTTGGGGGGGGGGGCGCTGGGGGTCCCAGAAGGGTGCAGCAGATGCGCCAAGTCAGCATCTGCACACTATAGTCGAGAGTGTTCCAAGGACGGGTCAGTGTAACACTGCCCTTACGACGGCCCTGAAGCTTACGTTCTGCAGTCCCTGCAGCCTGCAGTGCCTCCATTTTCAAGGTGCAAAGGTGCAGACCGGCCAAAGCCCAATTGAGCCAGAACGGGCATTGTGGCTCGCAAGGCAATCAGTATCCTATTTCGTACAGAACCTTGAAAGCTACTATGTAAATAGCACACTAACCACGGCTGGCTGCGCCCAGCCTCATCCCCGAGGAGCTGCTACTGTTCCAAAACCGCTTTCAGACCCTGATCCATCTGTTTTTCTGCTTTGCTAAGCACTCCAATTTTACCTCCTAACACACATATTTCCGCGCGTAAAGACCAGACGAACCTCGCGTGGCAAACGTGTTTGATCCCAAGGCTGGGTGGTCCGAACCTTGATGGAAGTGAAAGGACCAAGTATACTTTAGTGAATTGTGTGGCCACTGTATGACTTAGTCTTTATGTAAGTCAGGACATGTCAGTTCGTCGCACCGTGTACACCGCACAAGGACTTGAACACTGTACTTACTAGGCTACGATCCATGTATTCATGGTGATGTTGGGCGCGGGTTCAGCCTGCCGCTGCTATAAATAAGGCGTCTGTCTACAACACAAGTCAACCATGGTAACGCTGCCCCCATCTAGATTGTCGCAACAGTCTGAGCAGTCAGGCGGAGAGCACTCATAATGATTGATGTTGCTACCCAAGCAATAGCACAGACCTTGTTTTGGAACACGCGCGCTGCTGCGCTGTAGGCCTCGGTTGGTAACGCAATCTCAGCACCTCATCTCGTCAAGCCAGAATCAGCTCCTTCCAGAACTGCGAGCCTTGCTGAGCGCGACCAGGGCCTCCCTGTCATGGGGATTTTGCTCTCCACCGTTCTGGCACCCTTGTGGTAGAGAAGCAATAGCCAAGAGTCAAGTCAGGTTTAAGTCAGGTCAAATTCAGGTCAAATTCAGGTCCAGCCTTATACCTACTAGCACACATTTGCGTCTTCTAACATAATATACAGTTGCACAATCTCTTTATTTTTGGCACTTCTTGCGTGCAATAACAGCCTGCTGCCTTGCAAGGGGCTGAGAGCATTCCTTTCAGTTTTCGTAATACCTAAGGCATGGGGGAGAGATTTGCAGGGCTACGGGGCCTGCAGACGCCCACATTCAGGTACACTAAGTATGTGCCTCTGTACCCTATATCCAGGCACTTAGGACAGTTCCGGCGCTCTGATGTATGTTATGCTTGCTGGGACACCAGTCAATTCATGGAAATGTACCCACTCGAAGCCCAATTGACTCGCACCTTCCTCAACCCCGAGATTTGTTTCTCCACGACCACACACACAGCATTGCGCATTGCGTCCGGGAATGAATGACAGTGGGCCACAAAATCCAGTCGCTGCTGCTTATCCCTGGGCTCATACCTTGTAGCAGGTACGTACCGTAGTGCCAAAACGTGCAAAAGCACACAGTAAGCCGAACGCCCCGTCAGCAAGGCGTTGAACAGCAGCAATAGTGCCTTGTAAATAAGGTGTTTACAGGATGCGAACCTCTATCATATTTCTATCTAAAGGCTGGAAATAGAAATCGAACAGTGCTTCGTAAAGTCTTCTAGAAGTAATGGAATGCACAAAGCAAGAGAACCTCTCAAGAGAGCTCCAGTAATCACACTGTGCAAAACCAGCCATGCGCAGATGTTCCACGTGCTCAAGCAGGTTACTGAATTTCTGATAGCAGCGTGTCATATGTTATCCCAAGCAAGATCAACATTTACATATACTTCCTGGACTTCCAAAGAGACGCACTCATCTTTCATTCCAAGGTGGTCAATGCTTGCTGCTTGACTTGTACAATCGTAGCAAGTATTTTGTGAACAGTGACGCCGGCAAACTGGGCGGCACCACAACTGTACTCAGGTCAGTAAAGGATAGCGCGACTCTTCTAGGGTTGCTCCCAGATACCTGGGTACACCTCGCCTACCACCATTACGTGATTCACAGCACTGTGGGCCCTCCAACGGCCTTGAGCTGCTAGCGGAGCCGACCACATGCCTAGCAATGAACGTCGACGTCGTTCGCATATCGCAATCCCAATTCAGTCATAGCCTGCGTCGACTCTGCCATCTGCACCCTTGTGCTGGCCCTGCGATACTACCACCGACCCTAATACTCGCACCTTTAGGCTGACCCAGCCAACCTGGCGACAATGAGCGAGCTGCAGTAGCTTTATCTTGCTCGCACTATGACCGCCGTCACCGCGACGACTTCGCCTCCAGCATCCGTCCTCCAGCACGACAGTCCCAACCACCACTCGAGTCAGCGCCGTTATCACCAACCCCTCGGCCCCCTTGCTCCCAGCGCGCAGCCCCAACAGCTCCTGTCATCCTCCAGAGCCCCAGCTCCGGCCCGCGGCAGCACTGACGCCATGCCTTCCGCCGTCAGAGCCTCCTCGGGCACGCCCGCGGGCCCCGTCGCGCCCAATTCCAGCTCCGAGGCCCGCATTAAATCGCCCACGGCGCCGAACAAGCAAGGAGATGCTGCTGCTATCCGCCGTCAAGCTGGCAATGTTCAGCCGCGACCTTCGAGCGCCCCTGGTGACAACCACAAAGGCTCCGATCGGACGACCACAAATGGCTTCAATCAGCAGCAGCAGCAGCAGCAGCAGCAGCAGCAGCAACTACAACAGCATCAACGAGAGCTGATGCAGCAACAGCTGCAGATGCGGCGCTCCCAAAGTGCCCTCCGACCTGTCAAACCACCACTCCAGCGTTCAAGAAGCGACCATCCTTCCCGAGCGCGAGATAGCAGCCCCGAAAACTCCAACGACGAACAGACCGTAGTTGCAGCCGCAGATGACTTCGGGACAAGACACGGGTTCGATGGACATTATCAGAGCGAGGATATAATATCCCAGCTTGCCAATGTGCGTGTCTCGATTGCTTTTCTCAAACAGTCACCTTTTCACTCAGATTCGCGAGCTTGTGAGCTACTGTTGCCAAGACATCAAGGCTGGTAGAAGCGTGAAAGCACCTACACCAATACTACGACAGCCTGATTTCGTCCCAACCTGTCTTCCCATTCGCGTTTCCTTTTGCTCGATTCGAGCTGAGACTATCCACTACTGACCGCAGCTTCTAGGGGTGGTACATGTATTACACGGATAAGAGGCACGACACGACGGGTAGGCCCAAGGCCGAACCCTTTGTCATACAAGACTGGCGCATGAGAGACCGCCTCAAGACTGTCTCCGCTGCCCTAGCCGTTTGTCTCAACATTGGCGTCGAACCCCCAGATCAGCTCAGAACGAGCCCAGGTGCAAAACTCGAGGCATGGCAGGATCCGTCGGTGCCGCCTGTACAAAAAGCCCTGGAAAATATTGGCAAGGCGCTCCAAGCGCAGTACGAAACTCTTGCCATTAGAACGCGGTACAAACAGTACTTGGATCCGTCAGTTGAGGAGACCAAGAAATTCTGCATATCACTCCGTCGTAATGCGAAGGATGAGAGAGTTTTACTCCACTACAATGGCCACGGCGTGCCGAAACCTACTGCTTCGGGCGAGCTCTGGGTTTTCAACAAAAACTACACGCAGTATATTCCAGTGTCGCTATACGATTTGCAGTCATGGCTTGCTGCCCCAACCATATTTGTGTGGGACTGTTCAGAGGCTGGCAATATTGTCAACAACTTCCATCGATTTGCCGACAAACACGAGCGTGAGCAGGCTGATGCGGCTGCGCGCGATCCAAATTACGAAAAGGTCAACTTCAAGCCTTACATACATCTAGCGGCTTGTGCCGCCAAGGAAAACCTACCCACAAACCCTCAGCTTCCCGCAGATCTCTTCACTTCCTGTTTGACGACTCCTATCGAGATGGCCTTGTGGTTCTTTGCCCTACAAAACCCGCTTAAGACGGACATCAGCCCAGAGAGGGCGAAGAAACTACCTGGTCGGCTCCAGGAACGCCGAACGCCTTTGGGTGAACTGAATTGGATCTTCACCGCCATCACGGATACTATTGCTTGGACCACGCTTCCGAGACACCTTTTTAGGAAGTTCTTTCGGCAAGACCTGATGGTGGCTGCCCTATTTAGGAATTTTTTGTTGGCACAAAGAATTATGTCAGTGTATGGCTGCCACCCTCAATCGTACCCAGAATTGCCAGATACCCGCCAGCATCCGCTATGGGACAGCTGGGACCTGGCTGTTGATATGGCCCTGGCCCAACTTCCCATGCTGGAGAGAAAAGACGAGGGTTATGAGTACGAGTATCAAAGCTCCACCTTCTTCACCGATCAACTCTCTGCTTTCGATGTCTACCTCACTAGAGGTGACGCAATGTCACAAAAGCCTCCAGAGCAACTTCCTGTGGTCCTGCAGGTACTACTGAGCCAGCAGCATCGCGTTAGAGCCCTGATACTTCTCGGCAGATTCTTGGATCTTGGACCATGGGCTGTGCAGCTGTCATTGAGCATAGGTATTTTCCCCTATGTGCTGAAGCTGCTACAGTCCACACACATGGAACTCAAGCCAGTCATGGTATTCATCTGGACACGGGTTCTGGCTGTGGATATTTCATGTCAACAGGACCTGATCAAGGACAGTGGCTACAACTACTTCGTCCAGATTCTCAAGCCATCCGAAGTTCTCTGCGTGGCAAACAGTGATGAGCACAAGGCCATGTGTGCCTTCATCCTTGCCATGCTTTGCAAAGACTATAAGCCCGGCCAAGTAGTCTGCAACCAGACGGACATCATGTCATACTGCTTGCTTTACCTGCAAAACAAAGACAATCCCCTTCTCAGACAATGGTCGTGTTTGTGTCTCAGCCAGTTATGGCTGAAGATGCCAGAGGCGAAGTGGAAAGGAATCAGAGAAAGCGCGCCCACCAAACTTTCGGCGTTAACTAAGGATCCATGCTGTGAGGTTCGAGCAGCTATGTTGGTGGCCATGACTACATTCATTGGCATACCAGAGTTGACAGCGGAAGTTCAGCGTATTGAGGAGGCTGTTGCGTGGACCCTTCTCGACATGGCCAATGACGGAAGTGCCATGGTTCGCAGGGAGCTGCTTGTCTTTTTATCACATTTTGTCCTCCGTTATGAGAGCAAGTTTATCGTTGCTGCTTACGAGCATCTGCTGGAAGAAAGAGAGTATCTTCTTTTCCCACCCAAGGATGACCTTTTTGACAGGCAAAACATGCTATTGCATTACGCTCGACCATCGTATCGCACCGAGGATGGCTCCATTCAGCCTCAAGCAGAGGGTCTTTCCAATAATACGGTCATTGCTGCCGCTTGGAAGCACATCATGATTATGAGCGTTGATCCCCATCCTGAGGTACAGAAGGATGCCACAATTGTCACAGACTATGTTCACAACGCACTGCTTCATTCAGCTGTCGGTGCTCAGGCGCAAAATCTCATGGAGGAAATTCAGCGGCGGACGACGCGTTCATTCACAAAGGGTCAAATTTCTCACCAACGGTCTAATACGGGGGTCTCGATAACTTCTGACATTTCTGTGCCACCGTCGCCAGGCTTGCTCAAGCGAACATTCAGCACCCTCTTTGGCCAATGGTCTGGTACGGACGGCCTCAATCCCGGCGCAGGGCCCACACACATGTCGTCCGCATCTAAGTCAGGCTCTTTGAGGAGTCGAACAGGAATGCCAGACGCGCCGCCCGAGCAGCACGAGCAGCTTATGGCGCCTGCCAACTATCACGTGGCTGAAGAGCCTGTTTCCGTGGGATACCAAGAACGCAGCATGCGGGAGGTTCCGGCGCTCCCTCTGCCCAGTGAATTCCTGGACTGGTCGATTGAGTACTTCTGGGAGCCACAGATGAAGGCAAACGAGGCCGAGGAGCCTGGTAGCGAGGAATACAACTCCCGCCTCTGGAGAAGATCGAGAAATGAAGGCATTCTCAGAGAGACACAGCCTCAGAAGTCTCATGCTGGCTCTCACAAGTGGAACCACCAATTAGCACTTATCAACAATGGCGCGCAGCCTGCTAAGATGACTTTCCATCAGTTTGAGGACCACCTCGCCGTGGCAGACGATGCTAATACGATTTATGTCTGGGATTGGAAGTTGCAAAAGCAGAAGAGCAGGTTTTCAAATGGCAATCCAGAGGGATCAACTATTAGTGACATCAAGTTCATCAACGAGGATGACCAAGCATTCTTGATGAGCGGCTCATCCGACGGCGTCATTCGCATCTACCGGCACTACGCTCCAGGAGACGACGAAGCGCACTTCAAGAAGCCTGAGCTTGCATCATCGTGGCGGGCTCTGACACACATGGTCGCAAGCAATGTGAACTCGGGCATGGTTTTTGACTGGCTACAGGTCAATGGCACAGTGCTTGTTGCAGGCGATGTTCGTGTCATTAGAGTTTGGAATGCCAGTGCGGAGACGTGCGTTATGGATATCCCGGCACGTTCGGGAAGCTGCGTGACGTCTCTGACTTCGGATCAGATGACGGGAAATATATTTGTGGCAGGCTTTGGAGATGGTGCTGTGCGAGTCTTTGATCCGCGGCTTAAACCACAAGAGGCTATGGTGCGTAAGTGGAAAGACGAGCCTGACCGCCAATGGGTGCGCAGCGTGCACATGCAGCGCGGAGGGCAGAGGGAGCTGGTGTCAGCGTCACGAAACGGCAAGGTCAAACTCTGGGATATACGCTTAGATCATCCTCTCAAGGTCTTCCAGACAACCAAGGACATTCTCCGAACAGCGAGTGTCCACGAGCACTTGCCTGTGTTTTCTGTGTAAGAAAGATTCATCCCTTCCCCAACAGTGTCGTTTCTGGAGACGAGGTATACTGATGTGAACGAGGTGCAGCGGTACATCTGCCCACATAGTCAAGCTCTTCAACTTCCAGGGCAAGGAATTGTCGCGCGTTGAGCCGTACTCCAGCTTCCTGGGTCAAAACCGCGGCTCGCCCATTTCGGCCACCGCTTTCCACCCCCATCGCATGGTGATGGGCGCAGCAGCGAGAGGAGATCACCATGTCAATCTATTTACGTGCACCAATGAGCTTGCAGCAGGCTCGCAATACTGATTTGTCTCGATTTGCGAGATAGCATGCAGATGATCCATGTCCACGAGAGGATTAGACGATGTACGAAAATAGGGGGAAAAGGAAGTGGTGGCAAAGCAAGGAAGAGGGTTCTGTGGGGCGGACTCGGGGTAGCTTGGGCAGACCCTGAAGGCAGAGCTCCTTCCTCGCACACTTCAGCACACATATACATACGAATACGGAATGGGAGACACGATACAGGGCTATGATCAATGGTAGGGGTTTGGTGCGTTCGGAGCCGTGTAAGGACGGTGGGTCTGGGTCTGATTTTGTTCGATTGTGTCGGTTTTTTTTTGGTTTTCTTTTTCTGCTTGGCATAGCGACGGGGAAACGCAACATGCATCGCGGTTACTATTTGGGTGGCCTTTCTGGCTTGCACCATTCGAGGGGTTGTCTCGGAGGAAAGCTCAGGATCGTTCATTATACCTAATTCCCTTTTCTTTTCTTTTTTCCTCTCGTGTCTTCTGCTGTTGCCCTCCCTTTCCGCGATCATTCGTCATGGACGGTCTGCCCTGGCATTCACGCTGGTGGTTAACTGGCTGTGAGTGTTGATGGACAAGACTGTGTGCATATCGAGAAATCGCTGCGGGAACATATTGACGGTATAGCTGTGCTTGGGACGTATCTATTGCCGAGCTACGGTCAAGGGCTGCGGCCTGGGGGCAAGACACATGGCTGGTTGGTGGCTGGAGAGCTGGATGCCCCAGGCCAGACTCAAATAGTGGTATCTAATTTGCATGGATACTCTATATTGTTCATTGCATAACAGATATAAGCTTACTTGGCCGTGGTCTTGGGTGTCGCGGCCAATCGCAAGAGTCGGTGTTGTCTGTTGTGTCCTTCAACTGCGCTGCCCGAGATCCACAATATCACCAGACCATTTACAAGGTACTGGGGTACATGAGTGCGAAGTACAGTACCTTGGGCTGGGTATCTAAGTACTTGCAGGCACTAAGGTACTATAGATGTCGCGCCCTTGCCCTGCCCGTCAAAATTTACCCCTCCACACCCTTACGCCGAGCTCCAAACGTGCGCCCCTCTTCCGACACAAAAGCAGTCCACCCAAAGCTTTGCACCGAACAGTCATCAGAAGCTATCCAATCCACCTCCTTCCATCACGCAGTAATCAGTGAGTCACCCAAACTATTCCTCTCCCTTCCTGCAGTCAATTGGCCTACAGCTTCTGACAAGGTTCCTCATTTCCACTGACGAACAGCCGCAAGAGCCACAGATTTCTCTGTCCTCATCCTGCGAAAGAAACCATGGCCGACGAGCAAAAGACGGCTGCTCCTCCCTCGGAGGCTCCTCCTGCGTCTGCCCCAGCTACCGACGCTGCCGCTGGCGCCGATGCTGGTGCCGACGGCGAGGCCGGACCCTCCAAGAAGGCGTTGAAGAAGGCCGAAGCCAAGGCGAAGAAGGAAGCAGAGAAGGCCAAGCGCGCTGCCGAGCGCGAGGCTGCCACGGCTGCCGCCAAGGCGAAGGAGGACACCGAGGACAAGGCCAAGGACAACTACGGCGATCGCGAAATCGTCACCCTGTCCGCCCCCAAGGTTGCTCTCCGCGACTACAACGACGACCATATTGGCAAGCCCGTCAAGCTACGCGCCTGGGTCCAGAACAGCCGCATGCAGGGCGCCAAGATGTGCTTTGTCGAGCTACGCGAGATTGGCGATTGGAGCATTCAGGGTGTCATTGCAGCCAGTCCCGATGGCGAACCTGTCTCGAAGCAGATGGTCAAGTGGGTTGGTGCCATTAGTCTCGAGAGCTACGTTGCTGTTGAGGCCACTGTACAGAAGCCCCTCGACCCTGTCAAGAGTTGCAGAGTCTCCAACTACGAACTGCACATCACCAAGATCTACTGTATCGCCCGTGGCCCCGAGATGCTTGGCCTGACCATGAACGCTTCAAATGCCGCCATCAGCAGCTTCGACGTCGATGGCAAGATGCAGGAGCTCAGCGTTTCTGATGCTGCTCCTGGGCAATCGGCCACGCTCGAGACTCATCTGGAAAACATCATTATGCACAAGCGCGCCCCTCTGCAACAAGCTATCCAGACCGTCCGTGAGAACGTTCGCGACCTTTTCGCTGAATATCTCAAGAAGAACGACTTCCACTCGTTCGAGCCCCCGTGTCTAATTGGCGCTGCGTCCGAGGGTGGTGCCAACGTCTTTGGCCTGCCCTACTTTGGCAAGAGTGCATACCTGGCTCAGTCGCCCCAGTTCTACAAGCAAATGGAAATTGCCGGTGGACGGAAACGAGTCTACTGTATCGGTCCTGTCTTCCGCGCAGAGAACTCTAACACGCCAAGGCACATGACTGAGGTACGTCGTAATCTTTTCTTACTACCCAGCAAATAGACTTGTTATTGGAACTCCATTGCTGGCTTCGTACTAACTTGAATTTTCATAGTTCACTGGTCTTGATATCGAGATGGAGATTGAAGAGTCATACCATGAAGTCATCTACACCCTTGAGGGCGTCTTGAAGCACATCTTCCGTAACCTCGAGGAACGTTGCAAGGATGAGATTGCTCTTGTCCGCTCCATTTACCCCTCGGAGCCATTCAAGCTGCCCGAGGACGGCAAGGAAGTTCGTCTGACCTTTGCTGAAGGCCAAAAGCTTCTCCGTGAGGAAGGCCCCGAGGAGTTTCGCAATGTAACCGACGACGAAGACATGTCAACGCCACAAGAAAAGGCCCTCGGCGCCATCATCCGCAAGAAATACGGCACCGACTTTTACGTCCTGGATAAGTTCCCAGAATCCGCGCGTCCTTTTTACGCCAAGGAGGACCCAGCCAACCCACAAGTCACGAATGCCTACGACTTTTTCATGCGCGGCCAAGAGATCATGTCGGGAGGCCAGCGTATCAACCTGCCTGCCGAGTTGGAGGCGCGCATGCGCAAGAAGGGCGTTGACCCAAATGCTTCCGGTCTCAAGGAGTATGTCAATGTCTTCAGACAAGGTGGATGTCCACCCCACGGTGGTGGCGGTATTGGCTTGGACCGTGTCGTGGCTTTCTACCTCAACTTGCCCAATGTTCAACTAGCAGCGTACTATCCCAGAACACCGAGTCGTCTGTTCCCATAAGAGTCACTTGGAAAGCTAAACCATGCAATACGAATTCCTTTGCTCAACTTATACCCATGGCTTTGGAGAACGGCGAATCCAAGTATATATATATATATAAATTAAAAGTTCATTCTCATACTACAATCAAATATATAGTATATCCAATTAAATCGACTTCTAGATATAAATTTAACGAATAATCAAGTATTTATTATAACTTAAATTATATATATATATATATATATATATAATTTATATAATAGGGTATAGGAGTAAAATAACGATATTATAAGGTATAAGAGTAAAACAACGGCTTTAACGTACTAAAAGCTAAAGTTGCTAATAAGTGTTTCTTTATTAATCTATAAAAACTCTATCGAACTCTATTATATATTAACTGTAGATTTTTATCTTCTTTTATAATATACTTTAATAATTACTTTCTTTTTTCTCTTTATAAATTAATTAATAATAATACTAAGTATTAGGTTAATAATAATCTTTTAAAAGTTTTATTTATATTTAACTTATAAGATATAAATACTATATTATTAATAAATATAGCTTATAATTGTTATAACCCAGGATATATGCAAGTTATAAGAATAGGCTAATATATTATAGTATAAGCTCGGAACCTCAACGGACTAATAGGATTTCTTATATAAAGATATATAGGATTATATAACCCAGGGTTTATAAGATATAAGATAATATATTAATAATAATAATATTATAAAGGGTTGATTATATAATTAT
>KZ678439.1:7064-9564 GCA_003019895.1 Coniella lustricola
AACAGGATGAACAGGATGAACAGGATGAACAGGATGAACAGGATGAACAGGATGCCAACAGGATGTCAACAGGATGCCATACTGAAGCTTGTGCCATCTCGCAGACAAGTCCCAAGCACTTCTTGACGTTTTCACAGAAAAGACACAATCGACGAGACATCATCAACCTCCTCCAACGCCCACAGAGCCTTGCTGGCCCTCTCCGTGTGCTCGCCCAAGACGGTCTGGCATTGGTCCAAGAACTTTGCCTGCAACCGTTGCTCGTCCAGGGGCACCTCCAAGCTGCCAACGGCGTGCTTGACGTGCTTTTCCAGCGTCCTGCCGCCTTTCAGCGTGACGACGATCTTGGTCTCGTCCGCAGCAAGGCTCGGGTCCGTCTCAGCACGTATGCGGTCCCGCACAGCAATGACTGCCGGGTCCTGCACCACCGCGTCCTCGTACTGGCTGGGCGTGGCCTTGCCGAACAGCAGGCCGCACGCGCCGCCGTGGTAGACGCTGAACTTGGCCTGCAGCCCGTCCTGGGGCGCCGTCTTGCCGGTGAGCTCCAGCACGAGCGAGTGCACCTTGGCGTCCACGCGCTCCACGTCCTGCGGGCCGAGTCCCTGCCTCTGCATGTCCTGGTGAATCTGCGCACAGCCATCGATGACAGGGTGGATGACAATGCCGCACGGGAACGGCTTGAAGCTGTTTCGCAATATCTCCCACCGCCCTCCTCCTTCTCCTCCTCCTCCTCCTCCGCTCGCAACAGCAGACGGAGACAACGACGACGACGACGACGACGACGACGACGACGACAAGGCGGTCACCACAGGCAGGCCCAGCTCGCTGGAGGCGGTCCACTTGGTCAGGTCGGCCTGGATCGCATCGTCGCCCTTTGTCGCGCCGACGACGTTGGCCCAGCCGCGCTTGGCCTCGAGCGGCGTCTCGCTGCTCGTGTAGCCTTGGCGGGCCAGCAAGGCGGCCAGCAGCCCGGCCTGCGCGGCGCGACCGGGGTGGAAGCTCTTGGTGTGGCTGCCAAACATGTCGCGCAGCCCGACGACCTGCGTGGCCGCCACGCCGACGGCCTGCACAGTCTGGGCGTGGTCGAGGCCCAGCAGCTTGGCCACGGCGACCGCCGCGCCAATGGACCCCGTGGTGGAGGTGATGTGCCAGCCGACATCGTAGTGCTGCGGCCACACGGCCAGCCCCAGCTTGCACTCGACCTCGATGCCGGCCACGAGCGCGGTCAGGAAGGCCTTGCCGGACACGGGCGCGGCGGTGGCGGTGGCGTCGGGGTTGGTGCGCGCGTGCCACTCGGCGGCTGCGACGAGCGCGCTGGCGACTGGGCCGGTCGGGTGGATGATGGTGTCGAGGTGTGTGTCGTCGTAGTCGTGGACGTGGGAGGCGATGCCGTTGAGCAGCGCGGCGTGTTGTGGATCGGCGAGCACGGCGCCCTTGTGGCCCAGGATGGACGCTGTGGGGGGGCCAAAGAAGGGACGCAGTGCTTTGTGCTGGATATGTTGGTCTTGTTACTTGGTGGTGGTGGTGGTGATAGATCTGGTGCTTGAGATAGACACACACACACAGAGAGAGAGACAGAGAGAGAGAGAGAGAGACAGACAGAGAGAGAGAAAGAAAGAAAGAAATAGAGAAAAAGAAAGAAAGAAAGAAAGAGACAGGAAGACAGAAAGACAGACAGACAGAGAAAGAAAGAAAGCAAGAGAGAGAGAGAAAGACACAGACAGAGAGAGAGAGACAAACACACAAACAGACAAACACACAAACAGACAGAGGAACAGGACCGCACGTGCTGGCTCACTTACGGCGATCTGGACGGCTTCATGGTTACTACCGCCAATGGCACAACCGGCCCAGTTGTAGAAACTCTGCACAGCAGCGCGGACAACCTCTGGAGGGAGGTGGCTGTACTGCAGGTCGCACACCCACGAGGCAACGTGCTTGGTGGCCATGGCTGGCTGCGCTGCTTGGGGTTGGATGGGAACGGGACGGGGGCCGAGCGATGGATGGCAAGGTTTCTCACAAGTGGCTGAGCGAGCAAAGAAAAAAAAAAAGAAAGAAGAATAAAACACGGCCCCAAGAGAGCGGACGACAATTGGCGAGCGGTGGTCCGATGGACTTGGGGTGGTGATTTGCGCAACTGGCTCGGGTGCTTTCGACGAGGCTTTGGAACTCTTGGACAGGTTTTCATCCACCTCTCAGGGCGAGACGGTGCGCATACACGGCATTACGAAACCATGTGCTGTCCGATCTCGGAGACTCTGTATAACCAGAGTGGAATCCAAGAGACTTGTTTCCGTGTTCTTGAAGGGAGCAGCGTCCAAACACTTCCTGTCTTGTCCAAGGTCAGTCAGTGGTCGCCCCACGAGTTGTGAGAATCCACAAGCCTGTGACGCTGATACGGTATATCCGGACATAAATCCCCAGTACCTTGGACGCACACACACAGACATACAAGACTTTGGGCTCGCCACAGGGATGGATAGTGTGTGTGTGTGTGTGT